>WUQG02057291.1:0-28375 GCA_011317285.2 Androctonus mauritanicus | reverse complement strand
TGACAACTCGAACTCTAGGCCAGAGATTAGAGAGCATAAAAGTATCATTGCCAAGGGAAAAATGACTACAGCTTTGTTGATAGAGACCTATACCAGCAACTTAAGAATAGAATAGAACAAGGTGAGCATTATAAAACTAATAAGTAAGAAATCCCAAGCATTATTGCAGAAATGATCAAGATACTGAGGAGACAAGAGAGAGAGAATCTGCTAAATGATCAACCAGCAATAGAGCTACCAGCACATAGAGCTATGTGATAGAAACATTGAAGAATGGACCTCATCAATAATAAAGGGACTCATGAAATATAAAGTGATTAAATGCACTACATAACCGGTCTTAGATAAAAACCCTCAGAATTATATGTGCATGAACTATATGTAGGCCTATATGTCCGGGATTAGCCCAGACAGTCCTGGTTTTTTAGTATTGTCTGGGGTTTGAGAATTTTATGATTGGCGAGGATTTTTTTTAATTTTAGACCTACAATGGTACCTTGATTTACGAGTGTTTTGAGATACGAGCCATCTCTCCCACTTCGAGTTGTGAGCTAAAATTCAAGTTAAGAGCAGTGACTAGCAGCAAAGTAAGTGCCGCCCGGAGCATAACATCAGCCCCTGGCGGCACTTACTTTGCCCCTGTGACAGAACTTTGTTAACTCCTTAATACTGCCACTTAAAATAAAATGAAAATTCATGCAGAAAAAAATTAACAGCAAAAATACAGTACACATATTAATATTTTAGTAGGCAGATTATAATTTGTACACCTCTCTGACAGATTATAATTTTTTTAGCACTTTCATATTTCTAGAAAATAAAATAAAATATGAATAAAAAATGATTAGTCCTAGCAGCGCTAAATCTTAAGGCCCCTATACACACTCCAAACAGACCACCGGACCGTCGGGCAGACCTGCTGTCGGGTGAAGGGTTGGAGAGTGTCTAAGCTTGTCAGCAGACAAATATGGAAGTCTGTTAAGACTTTTAAGTAATTTCAAAAATATATCCTGGGTTGGACCCAAAAAAATATGGTAAGCCTACTATTATTGCTGTCAACTCTTAGAAATTAAAGTATAGCCATGAGTATAGCACAGTAGAAAATCGTTTATCCGAACATCTAAACAACGGAAATATGGATGTATTTTTGACTGATTCGTGATCCAAAGATAACAAGAGGATTTTGTTCATTACTTAATGCATTTTTCGCTATTTGCGATTTTTGTTGCGATATTTGCATTGAATGGAAGATTCAATGCAAATATCGCAACAATTCATGTATGTTCTCAATCATACATCGTGTGCATTAATTTAACATTGTTTAATCCATATAACTTATCAAAATCTCTCTTCAGTTCGTTTTTCAATGAATGGTTAAGACATCTAATATTCGAAAATGTTTTATCCGAAACGGCTCCAGTTCTATTTCCGATAAAGAGTCTTCTACTACTGTACAATGTTCTATACTTACAGAAGAGTAGCAATTTTCATCAGACAACTATTGGTTATATTTGTTAATAATTATATAAAATATAATAAATAACAATAATTCTGAAAACAATTATGCATTTGAATACTAATTGGAAAAAGATAATTATTGAGCTTCCAAATTAGGATAAATAAAAATTATTTTTTTAATTTACGCCTCTCATAATTCGTCTAACATCTACTAATAATATAATAATTTTATAATATTTTATCCATTATTTTATTTTAAAACATTACCTGGTTTTATTTCCTGCATACAAAGATAAACAATTATTTTTCTCCAATGAATTTCAAAAAAACTGAATAATTTAGTTACAGAACTGGCATTGTTTGCTGTAAACAAAACGTGTTTGGGATATTTTTAGCAACGTCAAGATTTTCCTTGTTTATACCCTGAATATTAACTTATTGTGTACAGAAAATTTTCATTAAATGACCGAAAATGTTTTTACACTAACGTTTTTCGTTGCTTATTAAAAATTTTTAATTAAATATGTTAAATCGAAATTTACATTTTCTCAAAATAGTAAAATTCATCATCCAATAGAATATTTTTAAAGATAGAAAAAATATCAATAATACGATACACTAGTAAATAGGAGTACAACAGTACACTTATTAGTTGAGACACACAAGCATTTTTATTATTTACTGTTTTATTTTTTTTTAAATTGTTTAAGAAATATATTCCAATAAAATTTATTTATTTATTTATTATAAATTTTCCATGCCATGATGCTGAGATCATTGCATTAAGGAACAAAGAATATTAATAAAGACATTAATATTAAATTTAAAATTCGAAAAAATTTTCGAGGAAATTATTTTTAATCAAAATCAATCGTTCCAAATTAAATATGTTATATTCTGCTTGCATATCGATCTGCTTATTTTTATAATAGAATGAAAACTGAAAAAGTTCAATAAATACTAACAATTTAATCAGAAAAAATTTAATAGACACGAGCTAGTTGTTTTTAATGATTAGCAATGTTTAATGATTTTTAACTCATTCCATTACATGCAACTACTCGAATGTTTCATCGTAAGTATTCATTAACTAAATGCTTCTTAAGAGAGATTTATTATTATTGTTCTAAGAAAAGTTCAGATTCGATGGATCGATTACAAAAGAGATTCGATCGATATCATATGTGATACAAAGATTGCGGATATAAAACTGGACGCACTGCAGCAATCCGTAACTCAACTAAAATATGGATTTATTAAAATGTATCGCAAGTGTTGCGAATAAAAGCAACAGATTATTCGCATACGTTTCATATTAAAAAATCATAACTTTAATCATTATTATAAAAATATCTATTTTTTTAATTACTTTCTTTTATTATTAACTAATCTTTCAAAGAGGAAGTTCTGTAATTATAGTTAGTGTTTTTTCTTTATTTTCAAGATTACTTCTATAAGAAAAACTAAAGACAATTTGCTATTAACTTCTAGAAGTTCTACAATGTCATTTGTTTCGGCTGTTTGAACGCTATTTAGATAATTATATTTTGTTTTTTGCCCAATTATATAGTTTTCTTTTGGGTTTATAGCATTTTTTTATATACTTAGTTATTACATTTAATTTAATTTCTGTCGCAAATTGCCCTTCAATTATTAAATTGTTATTCCAAAGACGCTTTAATGCAATAATTTGTTACCATAGATAGATTTATAAATTTTGAAAATTTATAAATTAATAAATCAGAAGACTGAACTGTGGACGATTATTATAGAAGTTTCAAGTAAAATATAAAGATTAAGTTGATGATGATCATTTGGTTATTTATTAACTTCTCATATATAGAATTAACTTACGTACAGTAGGTGTATAAATATCATTTATAAGACATTTTATATACACTTCATTTTCTGAAAATTGTAGTCCTCAGGCAGTCACCTGATACATTTACTCGTAAATTTACAATGTTGGAAGTGATAAAAATAGCAAAAAACTGGAAGAAAAACCAATACAAAGGAAAGAAAGAAAATAATTTTATTTAATTTTAATCTTTAAAAATTTACTTCAATGATGTAGGATTTGATTATTTATAACTGAAATAGAATATTATCGATAACTTAAAAATTTTCTGTTTGTAAATTTTGAAAATTTAGACGTGAAAAATTTTGTTTGCAATTTTGCTCAATTTTGAAAACTTCTAAAGATCACGCAATATAAAACTTTATTTTTCATGACAAATCGGTTCTGCATGAACTAATGCAAAGAACGTTGTCAATACTGTAACTCTGAGCATTTTATTAACCATCCTTTAATCAATTCTTGAAGATATATAACAGAACTTCTGCAAGTCTTGATACTGTCCGAGAATGTCATTTGGAAACTCATTTGTAATTCCATGACGTCATTACTGAAGAATAGAGGAGAATATAATGGAACAAAAAGAATGGTGATTAATATCAAGTGGCTAGTTCTCATCTCTCTGTCTTTCCGAGATATCGTTCATCACCAACATTACTTGAATTTTTGAGTGACACTTGAAATATAAGGCTTTAAGAAAACTTTTTAACTAGATAAACTATATTACTTACCTAAGCTGGATTTTATCTGAAAGAGAGATTTTTTTTCTGTAATAGTTTATTGTTTATCGAATTATTAATGGTTGAATGTAACGAAAGTAATATTTTCCAGCATTTTCTAAAATATTTCCATTAACCGTAAATTTTAAATTTAATTTGCAATAAAATTTTGATAATTTTTGAATACAGTATACTGGCAGAGGAAAGTTCAATTAATCGATATCGACAATAATCTCTATAAAAAAGTATAAAATTTTCATTTATACTATAGTATGTTTATTACCATCGATAAATCTCAAGGATCGAATTATACCTGACAAAAATAATTATATAATGTGCAGTATACCGTATATATAACAATAATGCACACATTATGTACAGAAATATTTTTTTTTATGTTTTTATCTAATAATAAATTAAATTTAGATAAAAATAAATGTTTAAATTTGTATGCAGAGTCTAATTAAATTTTGTTGGCTGGAAACTTTTGCATATTTTGTATCTTGTTTTTCTTTGAAGTTTAATTTCCCCTCCTATTATTTTTCCATTAAATTCGGTATGGATAGGAAAGTTTTGACATAATAATAGCACTAGCATAATTATAGAATATTAGTGTATTGTTCATAATTATAGAATATTATGAACAATAAACTCCTAATTAGTTTTGAAACTATATTTAGTATGTTTCTCGGTAAATATAATTTATATAACCTGAATTATTTTCAAAATGAAATTAAGATTAAATTTATTTCAGTGAAACTGATTCAACAGATACGAATATTGATTCTTTATTTTAAAAGAGAAATCTGAAGTAAATTTATTAATGAATATTAAAATATTTTGATTCTTACAAGGAAAGAAATAACAAACTTATTTATATTCCTAAAATTATATACCTAAAGTGACAAATTTCAACATATAAACGAGATAAACAGATGATTTATATTTAATGTTAATGAAATGATACTTTATTAAATTTTTGAATTGCAGTTTCCAGTAACATTTCTTACTTGTTAGTACATAACGGTACCTCATTGAGCAACGACCTATTAATCGAAATTTTGGTAATAAATTTCGTGCGCTTAAACTAATAATAATAATAATAATTATTATTATTATTATTATTATTAAACAGATCGTGACAAAATCTAATATAAATTCTCAGCAAAGTAATTAATATATTAAACTTTCAATTACTCTAAAGTATTAATTGGCTGAATTGTATTGCATCCTCGTAATAATTAGGAATAATCATTTCAATACATTTGCTGATGGATTTTCTTTCGTTTCAAAGGTCAAAAACTCATAGATACATATCCTTACCTATCACATATTTCTGGAATGCATCCAATTTATACTATCCGGAACAAATCGGATGCCATCCAGAAATCCATGTCAAAGAAGATCAGTGAAATTTGTTGTTGTCATACTATAAATTGCCTATTGGATTATAAAGTGCAATCAAAGAATATTTGGATATCGAGAGACCAACGACCTATCTTAATATTGCTATTCAAAATTTTGTTTATAAAATATTTATTTTAAACAAAATTTTTGAATATATTTCAACAATATCTGTTAAAGTTGCTTTGTTACAACTCTCGATCAATAATTTTACGAAAATAAAAATCTACGTTTATGAAAAATGAAAACGGATACACTATATCGAATTGAATAGCGTATTAAGTTTTCATCCGTAAAGCTTAGTATAATACTTGATCATAATTTAAACTAAATGCTAATAATAGTACTTTATATGTTTTTTTCTAAACCGAAGTGAATAATTTAATAATAATATATTAAATTATAATAATAAATAAAATGATTACAGACTGAAAAGCAACGATCATAATCGATTTAAAAAAAATTGATATTTTCATTCAGATCGAGAATAGGATGGAGAAAAACTATAAATTGTAACTTTTTTTTTTTTTAGAATTTGTGATACAGTACAATATTTATAACGATTCATGAATACATCGTTTATCATAAATGACAGAGTCTTTTAAAAAATAATAATAATAAAACTATCAATGACATTTTCAAACGTAGAATACAGAAACGTAATCAAATACAGTTTTTATAATTTATATCGAAACTGAAATTTAATATAATCTAACTTTAGTTAATGCGACGAACTTTCACTTACTTGTTAGAACAAAATCAGAACGTCGTGCCCATCTTTTCTATTGCTCTCTGGCTAGGATTGGACATCAGGCAAAATACTATTAGTAATTTTTACAATATTTATATTGGTTTTAATACTATTCACTTTTATAGGGAACACTATTTTACATGAACTTGTCCACACAAAGAGAGATTCATGTGCAATATATGTTATACCGTAGTTATAAGTTAAGAAAAGCGTTGGCTTAGAAATATTTATACAAAATAAAAAATTTAAAAATATCTTGACTTAAATTAGCAAAATAATAAATTTGTTCATTAAATTATTAAATATTTAAGAAAATGATAACTAAGATACAAAAAACGAATATAATTCAGAAAAAGTAAATTTAAATTATTAAATAATAAAAAAATTGTTTATCATCAGAAATGAAGAGTAAAAAAGTTACGTTTGTTTGAATTAAATTAACGTAAAAGCTATAATGACTAGTAAAATAAAAATAATAATTCACTGCTTACACAGATTTAACTTTATTTTACGCGAAAGTATTTTGATAAAGTAGAAAAAAATCTACAGTAGTAGATTTAGCGAATTTGAACTATTCAAAGTGAATTTTTTGTTTACATTTATAAACATTTATGATTCAATATTTTTATAAATAATTAAATATAGAATTTTAAACTTTCGCTTCTATTGTAAAATTATTGAATGAATTAAAAATATTTTTGCTGATTTTGTAATTTATCCATTCAGTATTTCATCATTTTTTAATTATATTTCTTTATTTGAAAAGAACGATTTTAATTTCTTTATTCTAAAAATTTTATTTTATACATTATATTTTTTTAGCCAACAAATAAAACAAATAGAGATAAAATTTTATTTCTATTGGCTAAAGAAATATAATATATTATATCTAAAAAAAAATAAGGAATTATGAAATTTATTATACTTTATGTGATGATATAACTTATTTTGAGTTTTTATAAGAAGAAAGTGGATAAAAAAGAACCAAATCTTCTTACATAATTTATTGGCAAGACCCTTAACGAGAGATCATAAGCGTTAAAAAAAAAATGAAAACATTCTTGAGATGCCAGTTATAATAAATGCTAAATTCATAAAAATATCTCATAAATCATAGCATGTTTTCTTGTAAATGATAGAGAGTCAGTTCCACTAATATTGTTTATAAAATATAAAATTGAAGACAAAAACTAATAATAAGGAAAATAAAATCCAAACGAGGGAATTCTTGCTATGTCTTATGCTATCGATTTCTTGTTTGTTATTCCTGTTATTAATCCCTTTTTGTCTGCTAACGAATAGTCAGGCGAAAGAACTCGGTTAAGTTCAGATTTAAATTTATTCAAGAAAAGAAAATGAAAAAAGTATGAATATAATTAATTGAAAAGTTTTAAAATTTAATAATTCAGAATATAGATTTAAAAATTTAAATAGATAAAACAAGAATTCGTTTCGAACAAGAAATTGATATAAAAGTTCAATTTATAATTAAATATAGACTGCTGTATAAACATAGTATCATATATTTGTAATATATCATTTTCTATTCTGTTATATATATTTATTTATTTATTTATAATTCGAGGAATTTTCTTAGATTAAAATTTCAATCAAGAATGTCTGTTTATAATTTTTGGAAAGCTATTATCGTAATAATTTTACTTTTTTCGTCTCTCAGTTTATTATCGAACTTCGAACACAGTTATAATTTTAGCTTATTTTATATAAATATTTATTAAATATTATATAACATTTTTGTTATATATATAGTACACTAAGAGCGTTTAAATATTTATCAATATTAGTGAAATTACGCAATAATTCGCCGTATTTTAGATTAGCTTCTGTAAACATTAATCAAATTTATTTTTCTTTTAAAATGATCTCAAATAGTAACAAAGTTAACAAAATCTATTAGAAAAGAACAAAAGTCAAGCAAATTAAATAAAGGTACAAACCAAACATAATCAGCAATTTCAAAGTAAAGATTTCTTGCATCATCTGCTATTTACGCTTAGTGATGCGTGACATTCATAATAACACAAAAATAACCAATTCTAGTTTACAGAAAAACATAAAATAAAATGTGCAATTTTGCACATTCTTAAATCTGTTTCTTTTGGGTTCTTTCGATATATTATTGCTTTTATGTTCTTTCTAATAAAATGTTGTAGTTGAAAAGAACGTGCCAATATCTTCGATGGTGCTTTTTCGGAACAAGCCAAATCCAATTCTTTTTATTCTAGCATGTTCAAAATAAAGCAAGTGTTTGCTGTTGAAATAAAAAAATTTCGTTTTATATAACACGGTGCTGCTTTTATTTTTACATCTAAAGCTTTTAATCTTAGCAATCGATAAAAATGATACAGTATGTGAGTTATCAATGTCCTATGAGCCTTACCAGCACGAATAAATGCAATTTTTCTATGGTATTCATATTTATTTCGTAATTACAATAATTAATTGAATGTTTATTTTTGCAAATAAAGAATATTCATCGATTGTAAATATTACAAATGTGTGATTCATAGTTTCTATAATTTAAAAACAAACATAACAACAATCAATATTTCATAATATACAATAGTATTCGCTATTTTTACAGAAATACGATAGCTGTAGGTAAAGTAGTTAAATAAATTTCTGCTACTACAAATATTTTTTGAGAATATTTAAGTACTGAGCATATACAGATGCAGTTAATCTATGCTTAAAAATATAAATATAAATCATAATATATATATATATATATATATATATATATATTATATATAAATATAATTTATATTTCTAAACGTACATTAACTATAATTTCTATATCTATATAATTTCATGCTCGTTTTTTTATATTAATAAGAAATTTAATATTTTGCAATCGAAAAGATTGAACAGCATTTTCATTAATTTTATCAAGTTTAAATAATGAATTTTGTAGATTAATCAATTTTAATAATTAATTAAATTTTGTTATGAAAAGTTTTTGAACTGAAACCATTTCTGTCAGAGAGAGGGAGCGAGATCTTTAGTGCATGTGATTTGATTTTGATACTCTCTAAATGGTTTATGATTCGTAATAAAATTTCTAAACCGTTTCTCGCATTAACACTTAAACTTATATTGCATATAAATTTTTAGTATTAATAATAATAATGATTCCTATGGTGTATTTTTAATCGTTATTATTTATCGCTGCCTAATAATTGTTTCATAGAAAGATATATCTTGCAGATTGCAAAGTTTGAAGCTTTTGGACAATGTTCCTCTATTGTTTGTTCTTATTTAAATACAGTAGTACCTCGACTTACGAACCGCTCAACATACGAACTTTTCGAGATAGGAACTTTTTTCATACCCATTTTGGCCTGTAAATAAGAACTTATTCTCGAGATACGAACCGTGATGCTTTTTAATATTATCTAATATATTTGTAAAATATTTTCTATGAGTTTCATATAAAAATATCTCAATTATTTTTGAAATATGCATATATAATTGTTTATGTGATAAAGACCGCTTATTATCGATAATATTAATGATCTACATAATAATTATTAGTTAGACTATATCGAATTCTTTGTTAACTAATATTTAATTCGCCACGCAAATTAAAGCCTAAGAGACAAAAAGAAGCAACTGATGACAGCAAATTGAAAAACAAACTACAAAACAGTCAGAAGAAAATTGATTTTTTTTTTATTTAATGCAAGATGATTTTTATATAAAGCGTGTAAAATCAAAGATTTCAAAAATATAAATAATAACTGTACACAAATGCATATTTTTTTTTATTGTTTTTAAAATTTCTAAATCTGGGAACGGATTAATTGATTTCCCATAAGATAAAATGGAAAACTGGTTTCAAGATACGAACTTTTCGAGTTACGAACCGCAGCCAGAAACGAATTAAGCTTGTAAGTCGAGATACCATTGTATTTCAGTTTAATTTGGATTGTTTTTATGATTTTTAAAAATTTTTGTATTCATAAAATATTCCAAATAAAAATTAAAAAGCGACACGAAAATATCTTCGAGAAAAGAAAACAATTCTAAACTTTAGAGTGAAATTATTAATGAAAAATATTAGTTTGACGTAACTGAATACCTGTTAAGTTTTTAATAATTATCCCTAGAGCATCTTATGCAAAAAGTTCAGACCATAATTAAAATACGGTATAATAGTTTAACCTGAGGCGATTTGAATACAAAAGATTGAGTTAATTAAAGCTTAAAGGCAAATTTCACATAATTTTTGTTCTTAGGTTAACCAATTATTAACTTTAAACGCTTATTATTTTCGTTTACTTTTAGCATTATAAACACTAAAAGTTAAAAAGCTTCAAAAATAAAAAATAAAAATTTTATTATTAGAGGACAAAAATTCAGAATTAATTTTACAGCGAATTATTTTGAAATGCTATTTAAATATTTGATATTTTATAATCAAAAACTTTAATAATTAATTCATAATAACTAACTAACTGATACTTAATTAGTTATTATATAAATTAGTTATTATTTTTAGAAATTTATTCACGCTTTATTAAGATAATTTTCTTCTTTACATGATAACAGCAGAAAAATTTCTGTACTGTATAGGAAAATTACGAATTAATTTGTTTATAAATTTAAATTTATGCAATTTTTAATAATTACATGGGAAAAATATCTCAACTTCGACAGAAACTTTAGTGAGAACTAAAAAAATATTTAAGTATTCCTTTGAATGAATAGAATCACATATTGGCATACTTGGTGTAAAATCAGCAATTATGTATGATTCTTCTATAACTGTAAGCAATAATTTTTAAATTACAGAAATTAATAAAAGTAGTAAATATAATTGTTATTTTTAATATTTTAAACGATAAATAATAATATATTGTACATTTTATCAAAATGTAAAGTAGAATATAATTAAACTATTTAATTAAAATTAAAATATAAGCAATGGTGCAATCACATTAATATGAAAAAATTAAAATCTATTTTTGTTTAAAATATCTTTGGAACAATTATCAAACATAAAAATCTACAACTGTAAAGCAAATATTATATCTCTTATTTTTACAAATTTTCTTTTTGCAATTTATTTATAGACTCGCTAGAGGAAAATTTTTAAATTGAATGCTGTATATATATATAACGAGCTTATAAAAATGAATAATTTCTTGAAAATATAAGGAGATAACAAATAATATATTCAACTTTTGTAGTTTAATAAAAACAATTTGCAAATCTATAACTCAATGTTAGAGAAAAAAAATCTGAATTTTAGTAATTGTAGTATATTAAACAGAACAAGTGAAAATTTTCCAGAGATTCAATAAAATGAATACGAAAAAGTGAAGAAATTTTACAGAAAGCATAATTTTGCTTTGGAATATATTATTTTATATCAGTACTGAAAATAAAACAATCGATAAGTAGATAAAGGAAAATTTTTCTCCTCAAAGGAAATTAAAATATTGTAATAATCTAAAAAATTTCAATTCCTGTAATCATAATTTAATTTTAACATCACCAGTCACCGAATTTTTAAGTTGCTTTGTCAGTTTGTCATGTCAATTGGAAAGCTGTAGAAAATTTCGAAAAATAAAAAAAGAATTTTCAAAATGTTAATAAAATCTTTTTAAATTTTTTTTTATTTATTTTTAAATTATTT
Organism: Androctonus mauritanicus; assembly: GCA_011317285.2. Taxonomy (NCBI): domain Eukaryota; kingdom Metazoa; phylum Arthropoda; class Arachnida; order Scorpiones; family Buthidae; genus Androctonus; species Androctonus mauritanicus. The sequence goes on along the minus strand of WUQG02057291.1, from coordinate 16,526 downwards.
ACTAAACTTCTTTTATTTTTATAAAAATTTTGATAATTAATTTGACTTAATTAGAAATTCATAAATTCTGAAAAGATATTAATTTTTATGAAATTAATTGTTTAAAAATATCAAAATGTAAAATTTGCATATTTAATATAATGACGTTTCAATACAGTACAATCCAAAAATATTTCATTTTGCGGATTTCAAAATTTAAGAATAAAATAATTCTTGAAGTATACAAATTTTTTTTATATTTCCCAATTTAAATATTTTATTTAACTTATTACGTTATTAAAAAAATACGAAAATTCAAAAATTACTTTCCAGGTTTCATTAATTCGGTTCAAGCAAATTTTTCTAGAAACATTGTAGTTGGTTAACTAGATGTTTACTTTTGAGAATGTAAAACTATAAAAATACAGTATAATACTCCAGAATCGTATTTAATTGCAGTGTGCATTCTTAAAATTCTTTTATTAAAGCCAAAATTTCCGTTAGAATTATTATTATTTATTGACGAAACAAAAATTTTACCTTTAATTCCATTTGTAAACCAGGCAATTTCAACTACTGCATTTTTCGTAAATTTGTTTTTATTGGTAAGCAACTATACCAACTGAAAAATTCAATAATAATTCCTAAAATATTTACATTTATATTATTTTTTTTTGTTTAAATAATTTAATTTAGCGTGATAAGTACATAAATACAGTACAATAAAGATGATTCTGTTATTCTTTTTATAAGGAACAGCGCTGTCTAGTTACGTGATTAAAATAACTATTCTTTATTACTAGAAATGATTTTTTAAACATTTTTTGACGTTTATTAATATAAATTTAATATATTGCTATAGTTTTAGATAAAACTGTTTTAAAGATTTTCCGTGTTTTATTCTTTTTAATCTATTTTAAGGGAGAAATGTATATAATTTAATCTGTTTTTTTAAGAAATAATGAATTTTAAAAAATTTATTTAATTGAAAAAATTTTTCTCATTCATTATTATTTATGTTTATACAATTATTATTCTACTATATAATATGATTCTCAAAAATCTTAGAGAATTAAAAATATCTGTTCAACTTTAAAAAAACTCCAACATCATCAATAATCAAATAAAAAATAGTAATAAAATGAAAAAATTTTTAATATTATATAAATATGTATACATGTAAGAATGATAATTAATAGTAATATAGTATTTAATTAGTAAAATAAAATTACCTATACTCAGATTAATATGTTTTGTTATTGCCAATCGATACAAAGTGTGAGATCAATTTTCGAAGTAAAATCTTTCCATATTTTACTGAAAAGATTTAGTATTAAGAAGGAATGAACTGCAATGGCATCAAATGAAAAGTTTTCAGTCGAAATTGTCTCGTTAAGAACTCTTAATTGATTGTACTGTATATCATTCTAATTAATTCTTATTTCTCCTGATGAATATATTTTTATTTGGTAAATGTTTCAAATCAGAAATGTTGGCTTATATTAGAACTGCAAAATTCTTCAGAAGTCGCGAAAAATTTAAATTATACAGTATTAATTTTTTTTTTTTTTAAATATCGAATATAAACAACTCATTCTAAAAATTTAAATCATTTTATAATAAATATTTACATAATAAAATTTAAATTAATCTTTCCTCTATTTCTTATTTTCAATTTTACTGATGTGACAGCTATAAGCAAATTTATAGAAAATTACATCTGTGTTCAGACACCTTTGATGATTATCGAAATAAGTTTTTTAGTAAATTTACTGTTTTGTAGTAAATTTAATATGCTTTTTAGACTTAGCCACGTTATTACTATAATGTTATAGTTATGAATAGTTTTTGAATACTGAATAGTAGGAAAATTACAGGTTTAGGTAAATATTGTATGTAATTATGTGCCATATGTAATAATAGTCATATCAGTTTATATTTTGCAAAAACTTATAAACCTGTAATTTGTAGCATTGTCAATGCAAAAAATTCCATTATTAATTAATATTTGCTTTAAAAATTCAATTTGTCATATTTCATACGCGAATAAAAATTACAAAACGTTCAACATATAGCACTGTATATCATTTATTTTTTATTGTTTTTTATGTATAAAAAATAATATTTCCATTAATTTATGTGGTATTTATATGTGCAATCAATAAATGTAATTTAAACTTTTCTTAATATTTTTTTTTTCAACGAAAGTGAGACCTCGCGTGTTACAGACATGTAAATTTAGGATTCATCAGACAAGGAAAAAATTGTTATACATCATTGATTCTATGCTAAACTTATTCAATACAGTCATGATGAATAAGTGTTATTAAATATGTATATCAAAAATTTATTAATACATTTTTATAAAATAATCAAAATATTCATATATTAAATATAAAACACTGATTTAAAAACAATGTACGAAATATTATAAAATAAAAAATTAATGTAGATTGAAATTAATATGTAGCCTAATTATCGATTAATTATGAATTTATTTGCAAAAATCTATGATAGAATTAAATCAGTGGTTCATAAACTTTTCGGAGTCGAAGAACACTAAATATATAAAAGCTTTTGAGGAACATCAAAATCAATAATATTCATATAAAGCAACACGGCCGTATTAAAACTAACAATAAAAATATCCATGCATTTTGTTAACATAACCTTTTATTAAAATTTATAAGTGTGCATATATTTATATATTTTACAATTTCACGGAACATTTGGGACATGTTCGAGGAACACTGGTCAAGAACCACTGAATTAGATGATAATTGAACTTTTTTATATTTATTTATTTATAAACTTACATTTCCAATTGTTCTAATAAAACATTAGGAAACCCCCCTTCCGTAGAAACCCGAAGAAATAAAAACAAAAAAACATAACAGATACAATTGAACAATGAACTAATAACATAATAAATTAATTTTTGTTAATTAAGGTAGGAGCACGAATAAAAAAAGATCTAGTAAATTTTTCAGTCCTCTGCTTAGGAATGTGAATGAACTGGACTTTCCTTGATAGTTTCTGCGGAACATTAAAACTGAAAAAATCATTTTCTATATATCCATTTAAGTATAAGATAGATCCAAAAATTTTTTATCTTGTTTATTAAGAATATCATGTATAGATGGAATATTCAAACTTCCATAATTACAAAGCATATTTATTTGATTTTGTTCGGCCATGAATTTAATAATCTGTTTAATTGCATAATTATAACTTCTACTCAATTTTTCTAAATATATATATGGGTAATATCACAAATTTAATCACTTAAAAAGAAGTAGAAATAGCTATATCAGGCCTGGACAACCCGTGGCTTGCAAGATGATTATTATATCACTAACAACATCAGAGTTCCACAACCTTTTTTCCACTCATGGCACATCAAACTTATTATTGTTACCTTTTTTCCACTCATGGCACATCAAACTTATTATTGTTATTTCTCCAATTATATAAGCTTTATACGAAAGGTGAATAAAATAGATTGTTATGACATTTGGATTTATTTTTAAATATTAGTTTATTTAATGTGGCCCGCGAAAAGCTGAAAATTCCTCAGGTGATTCATGGAACAATTTGAGTTAACCAAGTCTGATCTATATTTATTCTCTGCAAATTATTTTCGCTATTGCAATGTTTGAATCGAATGATATTGACTATTATATTTGTTTCTAATTTAATCCTAATGGAAAGCGTTTCATTCAATAAAAGAACAAATTAATCTACTACAGTACAGTATTTCTAAAAAAGAACCTATCGTATTTTAAGCAGTTTGGAATTAATTTAATGAAACAACAAAATTTATGATTTATTTATGTGTCATATATCCAAATAAGACCTTCAAATATAAAATAGTGTCAAATGATATTTCTTTAGTACATATATATAGAAAAATACGATAGCTTTGCGTCAATATTTTCAAGATATGAAATGAGAAATGATGATCAAATAAGAACTAGTTGACCAGTCCTTGCATCCGTCTCTATATGAAGAATCCAGAATAGATTTAGAATTTCACACCTTCATAATTTTACATGGGATCTAGATCTATAGCGTCAATCCATACCCCTTTGCGTATCATTTAAACCCATCATTGGTGTGAGTTGCTGATGATGGGCTCTGTAGAAGTTTCTCCCCTCTTTATCAGACAAAAATGAAAAAAATGACATAAAACTAGGAAAGAAAGTCAAATTAAACAAATCTTTTATTTTAAAATTTGGTTTTCGTATAAAATAATGCATTAATGCAAATTAATGAATTTTAGTTCCTAGAATGCATTAGTAATGTCTTCAATGAATAAAATACTTATAATTAATCTAATTATATTCCTGGTTTTTTACCAAAACAAAAAGTGAGTAATAAATTTGTTTCTAATTACTAAAAAAATCGCAGTGAATATATTTTTGAAAATTTGAAAAGAATTTGCCTCACATAATGATTTAGGTGAGCATAACTCAATAAATTTTCTAAGCGATCATATTTCACAAATGAATAAAAATTAGAAAACGTTCGATATCATAAAATATTACTTCTATGATAATTTTCAAATTAAATATATTTTTTTACCCTAAAAGATAATTATGATATTCAGTTTAAACATTTATCAAATTTATTTCATTTTTTTTATTTGTTTTTGCGGTAAAGAATTTTAAAAAATGTTTTTCATTAATATTTCTAAGAAAGCACATTTATATTCATTTTAATATATATGAAGCAAAATTTTTCTTGGAAAGGAATTTAAATTTTCTGTTTAAAAATTTCTTTGTTTTTTCATCGAAAAATACTGCACTAAAAAGTAATTCTTTTCTGCATTAACACGTTCATATACTATTTATCTAAGATTATGTTTTTTATTTCTTATTTATTTTAATAATACAGAAGATATATGTAAAGAAATAACATAATAATAAGTAAATCTGAACTTTAGTTCTATATTTATCAGTCTTGATTATTTGAATGAAACAAAACTATCGAAGTAATAAAATTAAATGCTTTGTGCAACTGCTATCATTCGTGAATGTTTAACAAGCACTCGCTGCTCATTCAGGAAACGAACCTAACTGCTTCATCAACGACAAGATTGGTGAATTCTCAACAATTCCATAGCATTTAGACAATCAATAGTGCTCGAAACTGTTTTCAACAATGTTGACAAATGATGCTAGTTGTTTTATAAGTTTGACTGAAGATTTATTATTTGTTATGAAGTTTTCATTTCTAAACACAATATTTTCAAAGAATCTCAATTGTTGAAAGTAAAAAAAAAAAAATGTTATAATTACGGATATTTTTATTCGTTTACTGAATAAGATAAACATTAATAAAATTCTCTTAAACTAAAATAAAGAGAAAATGAAAAACAGAAAAATTTTAGTTTTATTTATGAAATCTTTTGGAATATATTTTTAATTAAAAAAAAGAAAAATACTTGATATCCATTTTATGTATATTATATGAAAAGGTGAATATTTGAAATAAATAATTATGAATTTTTGACATTTCAAAGATTTATTTAAAATACATTTATTTTAGGAAATCACGTTTCTGAAAATAAACATGTATAATCAATAAAATAAATTTGAAAAAACAAAATTGGCATTATAATTTAACATTTTCTTACGTTTTTCATCTTAGACTACGATATAAATTTTATTTTTTTAAATCTATTTCATTAATTAAATATGTTTCCTTCACGATCTTTGAAAAAACATTACTATAAAGTGTTTATAGTAATGTTTTTTCTATATTTCTCTTAAATGCGGCATTTTTGAACATATATTTATAAGAACTTTTTTATTATTTTGATGCAAGAAATTTGTGGTTTGATTTTATTCCCACCATTAACAGACACCCTATATAATTGGCCAATTTCGCTTTTTCTTGTATTATTCTTTGTAGAAATTTCATGAATGATTTATGCGTTAAGCTTTTCTATATACTGTATATAATTTAATGTGCCTAGATATATACAGATATATCTACTTATAATGTAAAAACTAAGAGATTACAACTTTCAATCTATGCGCATGATTTTATGAGATTTCTTTGATAAGTTTATAGCGTATTTTCATTCTTTTCCTCCTATAGTCTCTCTCTCGGAAATTTTTTTCAATTTATTTTATTTAAATCGTAGACTGTCCTTTCTCCAATGTACGCGATATACAAAATTTGATCTCTCCATCTCTTCCATAATTGTGATTTAAAGTGGAATGCGCACGCAGGCATTTGGTAGAAACTATATTATCAGTTTTTAGCATCAAAAATGTATTACGAAACGGATGAAAGGCATTAACTATACCTAGTTTTATTATAAATTTACCAAAGATGGTTATTCTTCACATAAAATACAGTGGCAATTCTTAAAATATTAAAAATGTATTGCTTCATCTATTCTTCCTTGTAAATCTTGGTTTATCAGGTAATTCATTATTAATGAAATATGAAATATAATTTGTTGTTTAGCCAGAATAATTCAAAGGTTATTTAATTTTTTATAAACATTGAATTATTTGTAAGAAACTTTAATAAATATATTAGTATGTATTATTTACAAGTTGCATTAAATATTCTACAATATTCTTTACGATGTCTCTTACCATTCTGTAGCAGCAAGAAATTTAAATTATAAAAAAAAAAACAAAAAAATTCTTTATGAATCTTAATTCTATCTAAAAGTGAAGTAAATATATATCAACTATTTTAATTCTATGTTTTAGAAGCAATTTTTGAATTGCGTGATTTAAATCATTACAAAGGAATTCATAGAAGATATTTTCGTTATTTCTATTTTTATTTCTATTCTCATCTATTATAGAAGTGAAAAAGGTATAATATTTGTACAAAGATATTTTTTTTTTTTTTTTGCAATTCTGCTATAAGAACATTTTTTAATTCATTCAAACTTAAGTTTGCCATGGCAGAAACATTCCTATGTTTGAATTCGCACCATCTCGAAACAATTTTATTACTGCATATTATAAAAATATTAAATTATTTATATTTAACTATAATATTTTAATGTTTATTTATAGTAGGCTATATAATAAAATGGGCTGAAAATAATTAAAATATAATTATATTTTTTAATTAAAAGAATAAAAAAACAAAGAATAGTTTAAATAAATTAATTAAAAAAGTTAAAATCAATCAGTAGTAATAATTCTCTAATAATATTTTCAAAACTGTCTTAAAATTTACTGCTATTATTAAAAAAAATCAGGAAAAATAACAACAATTCTCTTTTCCTTGCTGTTCTATTTTCTATTCTACAAATAATATACATAATTTTCGAAATAATTTTATTTTTCTTCTTAGAAAAATTATATATAATTACGAAGGGAGGGAAAAATACAAAACGTTAAAAACATCTGCAGCTTTTCTTAGAAAAATTGAGGAAATTTTAATCTAATAAGTCTTCATTCAAAATACGGTATTGTGAATACAGAATAGGTCTTATAAAAATTATTTCATTTTACCCATCAATTTTTTATATGTCGAGTATATTAAAATATTATCTCCGTTGTGGAAATATTGTTAAAAATAGCACGATTAATATTTTATTTTAGTTTCATTTATTGCATTCGTTCTCTAATTTGAAATGTCATATACTTTTCTTTCTGTTACATTTTTTTTTTTTTTTCCATTTTGTAGATTGAAATTTTTTATGACGTAAAGTTGAACAAAACCAGACAAATTGCAATTTCTTTGAGATTTATTGTTTATGTGAAAACAAAACAAACAAAAATATTTCCTAGGATTAAAATTTTAAAACTGAATATACAGTAGTTTCTGTTTTTTTTTTTTTATAGTCAGTAAATTATCTATTGTTAGAGTTTATCCATTGTTCTATTAACATATTTAAGGTAATTCGGTATTTTCTAAAAGTAATAATTTCTTTGTTAATTAAAAAATAATATAACCTAATGTTAACTAATGCGTGTAAAACGCATCTATATTTATTGATCAAGGTAAATGATTTTTATATATTTAAATATATATAAATTTGCATATATGTGGTGAGTAACAAACTGGTTTAAATAAAAATTGAATAGATATAGGAATATATGAGTCATAGGTCACTGAAATAGGTGTGTATGCGTGGCTTTCTGTATAATATAATATATACCTCGCATAGAAAACTACAGTATTCATCTCATTAGATAGACTCTTATTAGCATCTAACATTCTCCTTTGTTTTTTAGACTATGAATTATTAAGTTTTTTTATAGAAATTGATTGAATTTATTTATTTAATATTATTTTTTGCACTTCCGGCCTCGCAAATTATTTAATAAATCACAATAAAGCTATAAATAACATCTTTGTTTCAATATTTACTAGAGATATTTAGGATACATCCGCAAAACATAAAAACAAAAAGTATCAAATGACCAAAATACTGTAGAATAAAAATTCTATTAAATACTAAGAATCGTATAACGTCAAATGACGAATTAACAAAAATAAATAATATGGTATCAGCTAACAAAATTTTACTTTGTTAGTTGATTATTCTTTATCGCTTTCATCAGATTGATTTCGCAATTTATTATTTCAGTTGATAGATGGAATAATTATTTCATTTTTCATTTTTATGACAATTATCGAGGATCTGTCCTATTAAACTGATAGCTTATTTTTTTATATTGCAAGATAATACTGTATTTAAAAATTTTGTCGCCAAAAAAGGAATATTTTGCCATAACGCAGACTTTACAAAAATTTTGATATAAAAAAATCCGATCATAAATAATAGTAAATAGTATATATAAAATAAAAAGAGTATATATGAATATTAATATATATATACGTATATATCATACAGTACATAGTAACAATCTTATCAATCGAATTTTTTTCATTTTAAATAACAATATGAGTGAGTTAAAAATATTAATTAATAATCATGATCTTAGAAAAATTATTTGTTAATTTTGATATATATTCATTATTTATATAATTTGTAATCAGACGTGTTTGATAATTAGTCTATATTAGGGGTTCTTAACATTTTTGCCGCATGGACACTTTTGCCTATTAGGAGGAGGCTACGGATCCATTTCCCTATTAGGAGAAGGCTACCGATCCCTTCTCAGAATAATATTTTTAAATGCATAAAATAAAATTACAAAGGAAACTAGTTAGATTAAAATACAGTTAATAAAATAAAAAAAAAAAACATGATACAGTAATATAGCTTTTCTTTCTTTGCACATTAAATAATAATAAAATACATTTAATATACTGTAAGTTTATAGGAAACTTCAAGTCACATTTTATTTATTAAAGATATGTCAGTGTGAAGATACAGATATAACTAATACTACTTTAATTTATTGCATACATTTATAAGAGAAGAAAATGTTAAATTTAATTAGCGATCAATGAAAACAAAAATGAGTTGATTTTTTCTCATCCAAGCTCCCGGACTCCTGGTTAAGAACTCCTACTCTATATCCAAAAATTATGAAAAATATGTCTGATAGAAATTAATATCAAAATATATTAATCTTTTCTTATAAAAAAAAAATAAGATAAAAAATATATTAATCTTTTCTAAGTTTATGAAATTTAAAAATTATTGTATTTATCTATTTAAACGTTTTTGTTTATATTTCAATTTCTTTCAATTTTTGAGCAATATTTTATATTTAAGTAATAAATTTACTTTGCTACATTAAATTTTTATTAAATTTTCGAAAATGTTAAATTCATGGAAAATGCTTTTCCAGAGACGTTTTGATACATTAAAACATCAAAAGTGCTTAAAATAAATGAATTTTCGTTTGAATTATTGATTTCCAATAGTATGCTTACCTTTAAACTGAATGATTAATTTTATATTAGCAAGTTTTTATAATTTTTTTTATTCTTTTAAAATTAAACATCCATTTTAAATTCAATATTTTCAATTTAATTCACTTAAGAGGAAAAAACTATTTTTTTATTATTAATGAAAAATTTAAGTAAGTATATCGATTTTTATTTGATTTTTAAAGTAACGTATTCAATCAAACATTTTCAATTCATACAAAAAAAAAAAATAATATTATAATTGATAAAAATTTGATTAATTTATACAAAATTTTAATTGAAACTTAAATGCGCTTTCACATATTTTAAATATATTTTCAGAAAGAATTACATAAAATACTTTATTTATATATTGAACGTAGTTATAAATTAAACATTTCAGTAACATTTATGTTATATAAATAATTTTGAATCACTTAATTAACGTTTAAATGTGATGCATATTGTATGATTCTTTGTCAATATCCTTCAAACTAAAGCTATAATTGGGCCATCTGGTGGGGCGAAACGAAAATATTACCTTTATTATGTCTCGAAATTGGTAATTAAAAGTAATATATAGCAATATTTTACATTAATGCAACTATTCTCATTAACTAAATTAATAAATACTTTCTAATAGAAACTAATTTTTATTAAACAGTACGAATCAGCCAAATTTGTTTGATTTTCTAAATAACAAAAATATGTGATAATTGGCATTTTTATTGAAATGACGCAAATAATTTAAACAAAATTAATTATAAATATAATTTGATAAAAAGTTTAAAAACTTTTTCGGTTGCCGATTTGATGTAGAAAATTTCGGAACTATTTTCTTACTCAACCTACTTCTTATTTTTCTCTTAAGTAAGAAAATAGTTCTGAAAAAAATCGTTAAAAATAAGTGGCTTTTATGGCAAAAATCATGGCTTTTAAAAAATCATTGAACAAATAAGTTACATAAGTTAATTTTTATATAAAACTATTAAATAAAAAATTTAATAATAATTTTCGTGATGTTTTGACAGATAAATTCCATAAAACTCACTAACCAGTAAGTAATGTTCAAAAATAAAATAAATTTTACTTACTACAAGTTGAAAAGTTGTATGTACGTACTTCCTCCTCGCATCATCGATGACGAAAACATTAGTTTAATTTCCCAAAAGGCTCAATAACATTTAAACTCTTCAAAATAAAATAATAAATCAGATTACATTAAAAAAACATGAATTAAAACAATTTTATTTTTGGTTCTTATAAAAAATAATATAATTTTGTTGAGCCGAATTTTCATTTAAAAAGAAATTTTCTGTAAAGCTATAAAACTTAGAACAATTCTGAGCATTTTAAATGTGTTATTTAAACTGGAGAGTTTTTGAAAGATTACAATAATGTCTCTGAACAATTCGATTTCATTTGGTTAATGTCATATTTAACGAATTCATTAATATTAAAGTAACTCCTCCTATCGCCTATCTTCGTTAAGAGTTATAAATAATGCAGATTTTCTCAATGAGATAACGAAAGACATTAAATTTTAACATTGAATGTTGATTGTCGTGATGAAGAATAAACGATTTATATACTAAAACTATTTATTTATTTATGTGAAAAATATGCGATAAAATTAAATTGTAAATATTAGGACAATACAAATCGATATTTATTTATTTATTAATTTGTTTATAAATTGTCAAAGAATTTAATTTTTTAATCATACAAATATTCTGCTCAAGCAGCTGAATTATTAAAAATTTTGTTCATTTATACTATTTTAAAATAATGTACTTGTTTATAAATTTATTTTTTAAAATTTTGGATATAATAAAATCATAACTCAAGAATGTAAATTTTTCATGAAATATTTTAGAATTAAATTTATTTAAAACAGAAATAAGATATAAAATATACAATATTTAAATTAAGTACTGTACATTACTTTAGCCAGCTCTAACGAAAATCATTAATTGTACAAAAATACCATTTGGAATGAACAATATCTTGCTCATGAGAAAACGAAATTGGTGGAAAAGAAAAATAGTAGTTATAGAATTTGACATAAGATGAAATTTGATGTTGTATGTAGATATATAGTCAATATTTATTTTTAAATCATTTACAATCATTACAGGTATTATTCAATCTTATAGCTATATACTGTATATACTTTACGTAAACCATAATACAGTATTTATGCTCGGTTGTTATACTAAGTGAATCTTTTGTCTAATTACAATATTTTTTTTTTGAAATATTTTAGATTTTTCTTGCAAGTTAGCAATAGATAAAATATGTTTCATGATAAATCCTATTTTTCAAATGTCCCAATAATCAAAAATCACTATATTTGAGGGCCGGGAAACTTACTTTATGAAATGATTCCAGGAAAGATTTTCAAAACTGCGAAATAGTAGGTATGAAGCAACTGTGTTACAATCCAAGCAATATGGGATAGTTTCGATCTTGCATAAAAGTAATTGTATTCGCATGATTTTTATTTTACGAGGTAGAAATAATTTGATGAACGAAAAGAGCACTATAATATATATCCACATAGTATGTAAATAGACTGTCAGCTCAAACCATTAAAATAGCCTAATGAAGAAATTTACTGTTAATTTACAGCAAATTAGTGCTTCTACATAAAAACAATGCAGACTCTAATTTGGTGTGAATTAACAACAAATGAAGATTGATTCGTCCTCTTCCATAACACTTGTATAAGTTGGGGTTGTCCTCTATCTGCCACAGATAAATTGCTGTTTTCTTTTTTTAATTTTTAATTACCATTTTCAGATATATTTTGACAAAGAAGTCTCTTCTTTCTCAAAATATTGAAAAAATGGCTAATTAAAATTCTTTTAGCTAGCTATTTTTTTTCAACGTGCACCTTGCTTCACAGTTGTTCAGTTCAGTTTTATAGTTCTATTCTTTGTGTTTATAACATTTATAGCATTCGTTTTAATTTCTTTATTGATTACATACTATATATATATACTGTAATTTAAATGCTTCATAATAATTATATAGCAAATTCCATTTCTTACCAAATTTTGTAACTATTACTTATTTTTCATGAATTTTACTCAGCATAGTCTGGAAATTATTTATTCTAAAGAATATCTTTATATAGGTTAATGGTTTTCCACCTAGTATTAACCAAAATAATTCACTTTAATTATTATTATTATTCTATAATTGAAATTTTATAAATTTTCAATTTTTTTCAAAAAAAATTTAAGAAAGCAATAAATTTTTATCAAAGTTAATTTGAATTATTCAACCATGGTGGACGATAATCCATGGCTTTATAATTAAAATAACTAATATAGACATATCCTTTGTAATATTCAGCGAAAAAATAATTAAAAAATAATTTAATCTCTTTAGATAATATAAAATTTCATTGAAATCGAATTAAAAATGAAGAATATAGATTAATTTAAAAACATAATTAGCTGCATTAAAAAAAATTTATCTCAGTATTCGTGTGTCATATATATTTTGATATATCTTAATAAGTTTACAAAAAACATAAAATGATGGGTGCTTTATCAACGTAGTTGATAAGCATAAATCATTTTATATTTTTTAATTTTTGCTACAAAGAGCAAAAATTAAAAGGAATTATCGATATTAAGATATTTTCATAACTTTTCACAAAAATTATATCAAAATGAAGAATCATTTTGATAAAGATTGCAATGAAAAATATTTTTACATAAGCCAGGTATATTTGTATAATTCTTTTTATTTATTAATGATTATTTGCATCTATGTTTTTTGCACTATTAAAATAAAAAAAAAAAAAAACAGGTTTGTAACTGTCTATTGTTTCCCCCTAAAATGGCACCTATGGTACTTATAGTCATCATTTGAATAAAAATTCTGGTAGATGTACGTGAAATTATTATTTTTGTAATTTATAAAAATAATAATTTCATGTACATCTACCGGAATTTTTATTCAAATAATGACTATAAGCACTGATGAAAAATATTTTATTTTAATATTTAAAATATTAGAATAGTATGAATACTTTTTGAAAAAAATAGTTATTTTTGTAGCAAGTAATTACATAAATGTATTAATCATTTAGCAAAATCTTCGGAATAATGAAAAGTATGATTGTTTTTTTTACTTATTTCCTTATCAAGCGAAAGAATTTTTTAATTCATGTATTCATTCTGATAAATTCTTATATTTTTAGTAAATTTTCATGGGCAGATCCAGCAGGTCAAGTGGATAAACACTGAATCCTATATAGAAGCAAAATGATTTATTAGATTCAACCTGTCAAAAACATTGCCATTTCTACTCTTTTTAAATTTATTTTATATAGAACATTAATTTCTGATTAATTTTGCTTCATAAATTTTTGATCTTTAAGCATTTATTCTAGATTCGTCGTTTATGGATCTAGAATAAATGCTTAAAGATCGAAAAATTTAATATATTTTTTTTATGAGCTTGTTTATGAACACAATTTGTTTAATATTTTTATTTGTAACTTTGCAGTCTTGTTTTGATTATTTAAAAAAATATTGGCTTAATCATGAAAAATTAAATTACATTGAATATAAAAATACAAGGAATAATCCAGTTTCTTCCAATTTTTAAATTTTCATGAACGATTGGGAAAATTATCAACAGAAATTTCCATAAGATCGAAAATTTGTGAGAAATAATCTGATATAGTGAAATAACAAGATGATAAATAAATATTTCATTTATCTTTCCCAATACTGCATAGCACTTAATCCTAATAATATATTTTTATATATTCATATAATTATAAAACATATATGTCTATGTATTTTAATAAAAAAATTTAAGTCATTTTTTGATTAGTATTAAAATAAAAAGCGCATGAAAATTTTTTCAGAAAATTTAAGGGCTCTCTTTGAGTAATGCTCCATTGCAGCTGTATTGGTGTAGTTCCGTTACTGATCTGATATATTGAAAAATAATATTTTCTCCAACTTTGTTTAATGCAAAATTAATGGATGCTGGATGAGATTGTTTACTTTTTCAGTTTTGATCGATTTTTCTGACTGCCGTGAAAGAGCAACATGAAAATGATTGAAAAAAACTTTCAAGTCGAATTTCCATTTAGTTTTCAATGAAAGAAAGAAAATATCCATAAATTTGCAAATATAAAAACATAATAAAAAGAAATTGTAAATTTATTATGTATATAGTCAAACAATAGTTTTGTTTTTAGGAAGCATTCATTCAGAAAAATTTATTCAAATTCAATATCGATTTTCATCCAAAAATATTGAAAATGCGATTATTTGTTTTGTCATTAATAAATGTGCTATTCGTATTTTTTATTTTCCAAAATTAATTTTTTTTCCATAAAAAAATAAATTTCCATAACAGAAAAGTTTTTTAAAATTGTTATTTTATATTTTCTGATATTGCTTTTAATCCAGAAAACTTCAAACAATTGAGATTTTAATATTTTTAGAAACAGAGTAGAAAATTAGCTTATAACACTAACAAAAGTGTTTCGTCTACATTTATATTTTGGTCATATTGTAGTGGCATATCAAGATATCTCGTAAAGTGAACCACATGTTTCATTAACTTAATGGGAATGATTTACTCGACCACATTAATATTTTCCTACTAGAATTTGTGCAGATATTTAAGCTACTAGACTGTAATTAAGATTTCTTCATTAAATTGATGATGATTATTAGCTTTAAAATTACTGTTCAAATTTACAAGTATAATCGTAAATAATATTTTTTATGAGTATGTTATTAAAATTATAAATGCTTCTTTTGAGTTAGATATATGATTTTTCAATTTTTGTATTTAATATAAATATTGAATACAAAAATTGAAATTAATTAAATTTGCTATACCTTTGATTAATAAAATCGAAGGCATAGCAAATGTAATTGAACTGATAAATGAGAAAAATGTTTTTTATTTCGTGCGAAATTAATTCTTTCCTTTCGGATTCATTTTTTTAATGTTCTAAAATTAAAATAAATAAATAAATAAAAATAAAAATCGCCATTTTGTTAAAATAAATTAATAGCTTTAATATTTTATTATTTTGTTTTCTTACTTTAATATGAAATCGTTGATGTTTGTGGATCCTTTCGAAAGACATTTAGAAAACTGCATCAATCGATACTGCACAAGGAGAACTGAAAGCGGCTTGTAACCTCAGTCGTGTGCTGCTTGGGACGTAGATTTACACGTACCTCATCAGATCTTCGTTGCCGAGGTATTTTACGATGCAGTCTAGTAATACGATCATATATACGTAACGTATGATCATCATAAGTGTATCCGAAGTGCGAATAATGTCATCTAGTAAGTGTCAGCTGTCAGCTATCGAACTATTTTCAAATAGCTACTCTCAATGTAGAGAAGAATGTCGAAGCCTATGCAAGATTTCTTTAAATGTTTACGTAGCAGAAGAAGATACCATCGGGAATTGAAGAATGTTTGAATGATTGCATTCTTATTATTTATGGAGTTGCGACAAGAGGAAAGTATTTATTTAGATTAATTAGAAAAGATGCACCTTAAATATTAAAGAGAGATTACAATATAGGTGCAAGCAAAGAATTATTTGAATAATAACATGTCGAATGATCCTCATCACGATACCGATTTCTTAATGGACACATTACAATTAACAGAATCTGCAAAACCCAGAACGTTTAAAAGTCACAGTTCGTTTTGTCTGAGTAGTCCTACCGATG
>WUQG02057280.1:0-10109 GCA_011317285.2 Androctonus mauritanicus | reverse complement strand
GGTCAGTGCAATTGACAAAGGGTTCAAATTCCTGACAAATGGTCTGATATATAAAAAGCATCCTTTTTGTATCTGGTTTCTATATTTTTGTGTTTATTAAGTTTATTACAATAAAGTGGAATGTAAATAATAAATATTAGTAGTGGGTGTAATCCATCAATTTTGGACATTTCTGACTTGCGACAATTGGTTCAAACTGAACTCCATTGTAAGTCAAGGAATATCTGTACACCCAGACCCCACTTTATATTAGATATGTTGTTTTTCAAAAACAAGACATAGACTAAAATGACTCAAGTCAAAAATAATAATTTTCATTAAAATATGGAAGATAGAGAACCAGCACTGCTATTTTCAACAAACAGAATATTCTGAAATGCATTTGCAATATGCACAATGCACCTACTTCATAACTTGAAGCATACAATGCAATATGCTGCTACTAAAGGAAAAGGGTTTTCACTATGGTATAAAGAATAAAAAGAATGCTGATATACATATCTCATCTACTAGCCACCATATTAATTATGTAAAGCAGATTGAAGTAACTTAGCATTATATATTCAATAAATTAAGTAAAAATAGTATGTTTAGATAAAAACATTTTAATTTTAATGTAACTTTTTTTATTTGTAAAATTCTGTTATATTTGATTGTACTAATAACAGGAATATGATTTTATCAAATCTACAGATGCAAATATCAAGATAAATGGATTTTATTGGTATTTACATATCACAGCATCAAAAGTATGTATGCATAAATATATTGGGAGCTGTAAATGAACCATATAATGTGAGCTGCTTTATTACCAAAGGAAAAATGATTCCCAGAATGACACAAATACAGAATTTTACAACTTGAAATGTTGTCTAAATTATTTTATGATGCAACTTCAAAAAAATGCAAACCAAAATGATCAAACTAGGATATGGATATATTTGTATAATTTTTTAACATGAGCTGTTAATCAAAAATTTTATTCTAGATTTTCATTTGATTTCTATTCAGAAACCTTTAATTCATATTTTATTTGGCCAAATATATTTTGAATCAGTTTTCATTCATTTCATTCTATGAAATAAAGTTACCAATTTTTTTAATTAAATTTTTCTAGTTTTTTTGTATTAACTTCTTTTGTAAATTTAAAAAAAATTTTTGCTACAGTTATCTGTTTTTATAATAAAAAAAGGCTGGCAGAAATTTTTACTTTTGAACTATCATTTTAAAATTTTGTATTTTAAAAAATATCATAATTTAACTTTTCATACAATGTGTGTTCATTAATTTCTGGGTCTTGTGAGAAATCAAGACAAAATAATAAATATAATGAATTTATTTTTAATATTCTTCAAAATAAGAGCCTTCTATTTCTATACAACTTATCCATCTCTTTTTCCAATTTTCTTTTAGAGAACTTAAAATTTTCATTGTTTCTGTATGATCTCTACAATGTCAAATTTTTTTCTTTGAGAAATTTTAATTTTGGAAAAAGAAAAAGTCATTTGGTACAATATTTGAAGAATAAGGTAGTTGAACTTTAATACATAGCCTCTGTTCCTTACAAATATCCATAATATAAATGTGTCATATGGATCAAACTAAATTAAAAGCAGACAATCAAATTAAGTTCAGATGAATAAATGTTTGTTTGCTTACTTTTTTGCCAAATATTTAAATAATAATAATATAAGATTAGGTTAATTATTTATTTAATATTTGTTATATTTTTGACAGTTCTGGAAATTAATGAATACTTCTTGTATATAAAAGTTATGAAAATATTGTTTCTCAGTTTTATTCATATTGAGAATAACATATTGTAGTCTGATTAATTATATTAAAATATGACTTAGTTCCTCAAATAAAAACAATTGTAGATCATATTTACATATATTTAAATTTATTATAAAACAATAATTAATTATGATTTTTTTTAAATTATGATTAATAATTTTAACTTCAAAATAAAATATAAAACATATAAAACTATCTGCAAATAATCAAAAGGATCTGAATAATTATCATGTGTAAATTCAATTCATAATAATAATTCAAAATACAGTATGTTTTCATAAATTTCCTAAAAACAATGCTTTACTCCTCAGTGAATATTATATATTGACAAGTGAAATCATTATCTATATTTTAAGAAATTTTACTTATATATTTATATACTGAAATAAATGGTTTAAAATATATATATATTATTTTGATATATAATTATTGTAATTCAACTTTAAATTATTAAGTTTAATATATTATTATAAGGTTAATTTACTTGAAAATAAAATGTCTTATTTTCATAAACAGGGCTTATTTACTTGTTTTATAATTGATAAAAATGTGTTATATAAAACACATTTGCTGTTCATTATTAACTACAAATCTTTAATCCATTACTAAATAAAATGATATGAATAGCTTTGATATTATTTCATATAGATTTTAATTTTGTGTGGAATATTTCATAAATCAAAAACAGTTTTTATGAATTTGGCATGTCTTTTCATAATTATTGAATAGAATAGTATGTTAATTTATTTATTTTGAAGTTTCTTAATAATCTAAATAAATAAATATACTCTCAAAAATTGTCCTTTATTTTATATTTTATTTTCAAGAAAATACTATGATGTAAATATATTAATACTTTGCATTTTTCAAATAAATTTTAAAATATTTGTAACAAGCATTAAATTGTATCTTCTTGAAAAACTTTTATTCGAATTATAATTAAAAAGAATTAATAATTTTGATAATTTGGTATAAGAAATCAAAATCTGTCTGACAAATTATGAACATTTGGTAATAAATTTTATTATATACCATTTAGGAACATACCATTTTGTTTTCATATTTTAGAAACTTTCAAAAATTATACAAGAATTTTAAAGATTACAATAGTAAAATGATCTAATAGCAAGTTTATTGTAAAATTTTATAATTATTTACCATGTTTGCTACAGTATTTCAAAATAGTAGCACTTCTATAAAAGAAAAATCCTCTTGTGTTATAATTTATATTCAAAATTCTGAAAAAGACTTTTAATTAGTCCAATTAATAACATATGTTACATTATCAGCAGAATGATAGATTTTGAATTATGAACAAAACCTATGGACAAATTATGTTCATAACTCAAGGAACATTTGTGAAGAAAATTTTAATTTTCATTAATTATCTGTAATTATAAAAACTAAACCTATAATTTAGTTGAGAGCATTCATTTTTAAATATTGTATTATATTTTAATAAAATTTGTAATTATTTTAATTATTTTTAATAGATGAAGAGAAAAAATTCTTATCTCAAGAGCCAGAAATTTGGCAGCAACTATTAGGGAAAGAGGAAGAAGAGGAGGATGATATAGTCTTTGACACAAAGCATCCACGTTAGAAAATTTCAGATAAATTTATCATGATATGGTACTATTGTATATTTGAATATTTAAAATATTTGGCAATCAAATTTTGTGCCAAAAAATTTTTTTGTTTTAATTTTTGATTTAAAAAATACAGTATATCAAAAAATATTCTATATATACAAATGCTATGTAAAATAAATTCTTTATTGATAATTTATTTACTTTTAAAATAATAATGATTTTCCAAATTTCTAATGCAACAGAAAATAATATTTATGGATATGAATGATCATTTGAGAGGAGATTATTTGTATAATAAATGTTTTTAATATAAAATTAATTTGAATATGTAGAAAATAATTGTAAATATTTATTAAATTTTTACGTTAAATATAACTGATGTATTATTTCAAATTGTCTTGTTTATATATTTTTATATAAAATAACACCACAGAAAATTTTTCAATCAAAGAAAGTAAAATTACTTTACTTGTCATTGCATACGGTCAGAAGCTGTTTTCTCAAAATATTTTTATTCAGACTTTGTTGAAATTTATGTGGTATCTGGTGAATTTCATTGTTCTACTTTTAGTTCTGTAAAAGGCTACATATACCCTCTACTTTTTTGTTTTAGGGATCTAAAGGAAACTTTCTAGATCTCATATAGAAGCATAAACTGTGAATTTCAGTATAGTAGTTCTAATAGTTTTTGTAGAAAAACCTAAATAAAAATTCCTCTCTCTCTCTGGAGAACAAAATTGTTCATGTAATTATTATCGGTATTAATACATTTAAAAGTATCTTATTAACTTTTTAAAAATTGATACATCTGCCACAAACAATATATAAGCAATTTATATTATGAAAAACAAACTTGTATGGTAAGTATTAGATCATCCTAAAAATAATGTCTTTTTTTTTATACTGTACTTGTTCAAACGTGTCAGTTTGTCTAAACATGAATTTTTAAAGCTTTCATAACGGAAGAGGATATATACTTGATTAAATTAGCAAGTGATTTATATCCTTTCAAAACTTAATGCTAAAAATGACATTACTTTTGGGATGATCTGATATTTTCTATGTTTATATTCGTTATTGGCATGATATCGTATTGCAGATGTTGCAGCAATCGTTTCATTCGGTCATTCTTGTATCAGATAGAAAACCACTTCATTGACTGGATCAACATTCCTAATCCCTAGAGTTTGTCTCCGCTAGTAAAATATGGATTCAAAGGCTTGATGATGATAGCTTCACATATAAAATATATAAATCTTGAAATTCGATTGTATATTAATAAAAATAGAATTTTAGTATTAATATGGAATAAGGCTGCATATATAAGTACAAAGCAGTGTGCTCTGCGTAATCGATTTTTAGTGTAACTCGGAAACGCATATAATTTGTACCTTGCAAATGTAATTTCGTTCCGGTTTTGATCAAACTTGAGAATATTCGAGGAAGAAAAATTCCAACTTTCTTTAAAATATACTGTACTTATGTAGATAGCATGAACTTGTATGAAATAAAGAATCATATATTAATAAAACACCTGAATTCTACAACGGAATTAATAATTAGATTCCGATACATAATATATTTATAATTTAATAAAAGTATATACAAATTTTGGATGATGTAAAGAAGAATGACTTAATTTTCGTGATATTATTAAGCTTATTCGTGTATATCCGTAATGTTAAATATCCAGTTTTAAATTCTGACTCATGTCTATACGAAACTCTCAGCCAAGTTTTTCTACGAAAGACATTACGATAAATTCCCTATTTTCCACATTCCGTTATCGGTATGTTGAGTAGGCGTGGGGAAGTTCGATTAAAGCACCATCTATCGTCCGTCTCCCAAACAACGCTCCCAATAGATCTGCTCCTCTGCCATTTCAAAAAAACGAATATCTACAAAACATAGGGATACTTTAAAGTATATTGGAAAAGCTCAAATAGTAAGTATGTCTTTATTTATTTTAAAGCGAGTACAAAACCTCTTTTTTGTTTTCCGTTGTCAAAGCAAAAGAGGATGATCGATAGTTTCGATGCAGTGACAGGACCACTCCCCTTCCGAAGAGATGTATACAAACATTTCCTCATTGTGTTGTTATTTTTATTCCAGTGGTAAATCTAAAAGACGAGTATTATCAAAAGACTACAAAATTGTCGAGCTTTATATATATACACACACACTTAGAAACGTATTTATTTCACGAATAACGGAATTCCGGTTGAAAAAAATAAATGGGAAAATAGCATTATAAAGTTTAATTTTAGCGTAAACCTGTACACAAAAATATATTATGTTATCTGACGACCTGTTAAAAACATCATTGCGTGAGTCGATTTTATAATTGACAATTCGAGGTTTTGCAACCGAAAAAAATGAGAAAAATAAAATTTATAAACGAATAGAACGTGTGTATAAAATTTTAAGATGTTTATAGATAGTGTAGAGAACAGTATTCAATTTTTTTTTTGTAACAAAAATTGATCGGTATGCCTATACATATATATATAGGCCTATTGCCAGCTCTTTTTTTGCGTATACAAAAGATGAATAGAATACTATTTGATGTATCAAAAGGTTCTGTAAAAAAAGATACTTTTGTGTCTTTTAAGTTCCATTTTCGTGTGTATTTTAAAGTGAAAACAGCCCATTTTATTACAACTCTGGTATCCATCTTGCGCCGCTATAAAAGAAGCAGTTTCAGGAGATTGTAAAATATATCGGGTTGCCTCTGGAGACAAGATTACTCTTTCGCTACATTTGAAAAGCTTTAGCTATCCAGCAATAAATATTGTCATACCAAACCTTAGGACATTTAAAATGTGCAGGCTACGGGGAGTTTCGAGTGACGTATGTTGCAGCGGCTCTACTTTAGACGGTCATGTGACCGACTGATATCACAGTTATATATAACTGACATATCCAGGCGATTTTCTTGTAGCAGCCAAGCAATACCTGCCTCCACTACGCTGTTAGATGACGTGTGACAAACAACGTCACATGTCGATAAGGATCCTGTCGGCGCTCACAGAAATTGCCACGATTCAGCAGCTCCTCCCACATCTAAGAGGTCTTAACAAAGAAGAAATATTATTTATAAATGTTTAGAATTTGGTTACTATTCAGATTTTTCTGTTTATCACCGCCGTTTTCTATAAACAGTAATCTCGTTCTGGAAGAATAAATTTAAATAAAATAGCTATATATGAAACACAAATATTCTAAATGTTCAAAAAAAAATTTGTGGCATTCACCATTAGAATTTATTGATCAAAAAGAATCCTAAACGATATTTAAAGACGAAGCTCGTAAATTTAATAATAATATATTTCGGGGATGAAGCAAATTCTGAACATTTTATATGTAATCTGGAAAAATTTTTAACGCAGTTATGGATAAGAATACCAATTATTTAGATTTAAGATTTTTAAAGTCGTAAATAGAGCTTAAAACTTTCCTCGTTTGTTCGAGTGAGCTGCTGTAGAGGCATTACATAAGAAAAATGGGACAAGTTTTTTACTTATTTTAGTCGATAGATGGCGCCATTAGAACGTGAAGCGCTATAAACTCTACCGCTGCTCTACCGTCTTAATTAAAATTTTTAATAAAGAAACAAATTTAATTTCTCAGGAAAACTTTTTCCTTCAATTTTTAGGAGGTTAAGAAAAATTAAAACAATCCAACTTTCTAATTAAATGTTGCGACATACTACGTTAAGTAAAAATTCTATTTAAAATAATTTCATTATACTGTATTATGAAATTTACATTCTTTTTCGTTGTATAAAAAATTTCAGAATTCGTGAGTTATTAAGGCAGGAAAAAAGTTTTTAAATTTTAAAACAATAAGACGAATATAGCATTTGAAAGTAATAAAGGACAATAACTTTTAGTTATTACGGTTCAAAGGTCATCCGAATGGCAATGAGTTGGGTTATCTAATTATCTCCGATAACAAATAGCTTATAATTAGCTATTGTGTAGCGGAGAGGAGCGATTTAACTAGAAATTTGCTTTATTCTCAACAGTTTGCTGATTAGCGGATATTTAACTGCTATCTGCACGTACAGCTTATGTTTCTATAATTAAGTGCTATTATGCCATCCATATTATTGCCCCAACCATTTTCTGGATCGGTATGCGGAAATGCGGAATCCCGCTGTTCGCCACTGGACTATATCCTATTGTTACTGCGTTTACTACGTTTATTGGAGGAGATGGATAACACGGCTTTATCAGATGTTATCCATCTCCTTCCATAAACGTTTGCTCTGGAATATTTCCTTTCCAAACTTGATAAAGTTTTATATGAGAAAAAGTTTAGTTTTATCATAAATTTAACTTATAGAAAAATCGTAATAAAGATTAAATATTAATAAATTTGAATTTTAGACATTGTTTGGGAAGATGGCATCCGAAGACTGTACGTTCGAAGAACAATTTCGAAATTTTGCAAAATTTGGAGATGCAAAAAGTACCGGAGAGACCATAACTCTGAGTAATAGTGATAAGTGGTTCAAACAAGCTAAAGTTATCGATGGTAAAACGGTTACTACTACCGATACAGGAATATACTTTAAGCAAATTTCTAAGTGAGTCTCCATTTTATTGATACCCGAATCAACTTAAATATTCGATACCTGATTATTGAATGCGTTGTTTATTATAGGGCAAAGAAAGCATTGAATCTGAATGAGTATAACCAGTTTCTAGAGACGGTAGCTAAGAACAAAAAATTGTCCGTAGATGAATTGAAAGAAAAGTTGACCAACTGCGGTCTTCCCGGAACCAGCAGGACCACGGTAAGTTTAGGATAAATAATAACTGTTGTCGGCTTGAGGTTACTGATGAAATCATTAAATATTCAGACTTCGGCCAAAGGGGGTGCTGTGGGAAGACTGACTGACCACACAAAATTCACGGGGACTCACAAACAGAGGTTTGACGAATCTGGTCGAGGCAAAGGACGCGAAGGAAGAGAAGAAGTTCACGACAATTCCGGATATGTTCAAGGATACGGAGCCGAAGGATCTTACGATAAAACTCACTAAGGAATTTTTGCCTTATTCAGCTGCAGTGATTTTTTTCCTGAATAATCCGAATACAGCTTAACTCTGCCTCTATCGCATATGCAATTTATAATCAAACGTACACAACTTATATACAATAGCCTATATTTTCTAAAGCATATAAGCTTTTAAAATCATAAAAAGAAAAAAATATATTTGCTATATAATTTTTCATCGAAAATTTTCAAAATTACAGTTTTATAAGCCGTATTGTTTTTGTTTCGGGTACTAATCCTGAATTTCGAAAAAAAAAAATTATTCTGCAATTTTTGGAGAATATTCAGCAATAAATCAATAGATCATTTCTATAATTATGAAAAATATCATTTCTATAAATAAATGATCAATATTTAGATAAAATATAGAATACTGTATTATACAAATTATCTCTAATTCAAAACCATAAGTGTATTATATATTATACTATAGAGTATTATTATAGGTGCAATGTAGATTTGTGCCATTATCTATTATTATATCTATATTGTATCTTTTAAGATTTCATAAGTGGTATATGTATATATTCAGTAAAATATGTGTTCAACTTCACTAACAAATAATTTTTCTGTAAAATTTTGTGCGTTTGGAACGTTTATAGTAATAAGTTATAAATAGGATTTAAAATTTTAGTCTATTATGTAAAAATTCAATATTAATAATTGTTGAAAATAATGTTAAGTTTGCCAGAAAATTTTATCTTTTGTTTGATTTGTAATTCTATTTTTAAACATATTTGTTATCCGGGTAATTAGAGCTAATTATCTTTTTGTTCAAAGTTCATTTTTTTATATTTTCCTAATTTATCTGCTTTTTTTTACATTTGCTTTTATCTCCTCTCTCTCTCTCTCTGTTTCTATTTATGAATGAAAGAAGATAATATTTTTAGAACAAATGCATTAACTGAAAGGAAAAAAAGAAAAATTATTTTGTAAGATACTGAGAAGAAAGTTTGTTTTTATTATTATCGTTTTTTTTCTTTCCTGGAAATTAAGTTTTATATTCTGGAATCTTATATAAATTTAGTGTGACAAAAATAAAATAAAAATCCCAATATTTCGAAATTTGATAAAGTAATTTGCCTTAATATAAAAACAGTGTAGTTATATACAGTATATATATGTTATCATCTTTAGGATTGTCCGCTTTGAAATTTAAATGCAAATTGCAAAACAGTTTTTTGCATTTTTAGATAAATTTGTTGAATTTTCCATTCAAAAATATCTCTTTTTGCTCTCTCTCTCTCTCTCTCTCTCTCTCTCTCTTTTTTTTTTTTTTTTTTATCAAGATTCAGTTTTCCACTTTTGTAGAACAAATCGATTTGGAAGAAGATAAGACTTCACTAACTTCTTTATCTCGGAAATCTCACTCAAAATTTCGCAAATTAGTTTGTTTCCAAAGCCATTAGCGAAATTGGAAAAGAAAATAAAAAAAGAGATCGAAAATTTTCTATATAAATAATTTTATAATAATATCCGCTGGAAACATTTTATAGTGTTATAGGAAAAATCTATAATTCGTTAGTATATGTACAAACCGGTTAATAAACGCGAACAAATATTAGGAACTCCTATTTATTGGGCGGAGTCTTTTCTTTTTCTTCTTTCTTTTCTCAACAGAAATTGTGCTTGCCTCCACCTCCTCCTCTGGGAATG
>WUQG02057269.1:0-10109 GCA_011317285.2 Androctonus mauritanicus | reverse complement strand
TCCCTCCTATAATACAATAGATAGGGTTCCTAAAAAAATAGCATGTTGTGTGAAACTATGTTATATGAGACCTGGAACCAATACAAAAAGGAGAATTACATTTCAAAACTAATTAAAAACAAATAACTTTCTTTAATTCCACATAAGACACTTAATTTTTATTAAGAATATTAACAACATGAAGCATAAAGAAAGAAAAATGACATAAGATCCTAAAAAATCAATATACATAAAATAAAAGGAAAGGAAAAAGTATACAGCCTAACATTCATTTAATAATTATATCGTACTTGCCACTGTTTTTTCAAAATGAGAACGTTTTTTTCTTTAACAATATCAACTTTACTTTCTGAACTTTTTTATGCATTTAAAGTTTGTGTATCATTTGCTCTCTTTACAAAACCTGTATATCTAAATCTAATACATTACAACCCACTAAAAAGCAATTGTTCTTTAACATATACCAAAAAAAATTTATGAATAAAAAATAAGTTTTTCTTCTCTTTCACATTCCTCTATTGAAGAATAAAAACTTATTTTTTTATCCAAGAACTGACTGTTTGGAGTATAAAATACTTAATGTTCAACAATTAATTCAATTTAAAATTGAAATCGAAAATAAACTGCATATCATCCTCTCATGGCAAACTAGTAAAATTGTATTTATGATTAATTTTAGCAAAGTATTTCCCTATAATTGCATCTTGCATGTGTATTGTGTGTCCAGAGTGTGGATTTACAAAAATTAACAAAAATGTTTTGCATTGTAAGAGACTAACTGTAATTTTCTAAATGTGTTAAGTAAAAACCGTGTTGTAGAAGTATTGTGTTATATGAGAGTTTCCACAATTTCCAAATCATGTTGGAGTGAAACCGTGTTGTAGGAGAATATGTTATAGGAGGGATACCTGTAATTGTAATGCTATGAATATAAATGAAATATGATTTTCTTGGAATTATTTATATCTTACTTCTAATGTAGTTTAATGATAGTGATAATTTTATGATTTACTCAAAATCTTTATTGACAAATATTTACCATATAAAAATATTTAAGTATCTAATACAAAATCATTATGAAGTCGCTTTTTAAATAATGTCTACTGAAACTTACCAATCAATTAAGGAAAAACACAAGCATACAATCACCTCAGGAGAGGTATCTGCACTATCAGGTACTATAATTAGAAAAAATATTAATACATTAACAAGAAAAATTAGACAAAATATTAAAAAAAGATGAGAAAATTTATTAACTGAATCTTTTTGGAAATGTTAAATAAGATTTTTTTCCCCAATTAAATTAAAATCACAGTCCCATATTTAAATTAAAAGTTCAAGATCACATTATAGATAATTGTAAACTTATAGCTGAATTTATAAATTTATAGAGTGAAAATATTAATTTTGATGTAAGCTAGTATAATTGATGATAATGAATTAAATTTATATGAATTTGCTTTATCTAATTCTAATATATTGCTGCATTTTTGATATAAACACTTTGAAAATATTTATTATAATCTACAATTTTGGAATCTGAAGACTATTAAAATGGCATATCAGTAAATCTATTGAAATGCATTCCAAATTTTTACTTCACTCATATATATTATAAATTTATTAATTCATCAGGATATATTTCCATTTATAACAAAATTCATTTAAAAGAATTAAACCACAAATACTTTCAACAAGGATATATTGAGAATGCCTGTAGTTTATTTGAATTTATAAGAATTTGTAACAACTTATTGATTTTAAAGAGCTAAAGTATCTATAAAAAATTATTCATTTTCTATGGATACTGTTTGCCCCAATTCTAATTACTGATATTTGGAAAAATTTATAATAAGATGCAAAGAATTGAGTTTAATATCTTCTATATTAAATCTACTACTTCTATTTTATTTATTAAAATTACTTTTCCATTCCTGAAAAGCCCCATTATTAAAAAAACGAATTATAGTCAGACATACTGTCTTCCAGAAAAACTATTATAAAGTATCTTCATCTAATCTACATAATATCATCATTAATCTGAAACTGTATCATATAATTGAAGTATTGATATTTCATCAAAAAAAAATCAGTCTTTTTTTTGATGAAATATCAATGAAAAAGATAACTTGAAATATAAAAAAAGATGACTTGAAAAGTTTAGATACAGACAATCTCTGATGTCTGTACTTATGTAGATCCTTACTTTTGTAAAGATTTCCTGACTAAAAACAAAAATTTACTAATTGTAATAGATAAAACTATAATAGAAAGATATAAACATATTTTTTCTAATTTCATCATTTATAATATGTACACATGTTTTATGGGCTTATTAGGTTAGTTTTAGTTAATGAGCTGGGCCTGAATCCTTTGAAAAATTGAAGGTGTGGGATTCAGAATTGAATCCAGCTCCAATATGATAACTGATTGCTTTACCAGGTAATTTATGTACTTATTCTTTAATACAACTATTTTTAATATGATTTTCCGACACAGTATAGGAGACTATTTCAATACTGTTAATTTAATTTAAGAGGTATGCTCCAACGTACATATGTTTTGACTTGAGATTTTGCTGAATGATCCATTTACGTAAGTTGGGGATTGTCTGTATCTGCAAGCTGAAAAAGTAACTGTTTCAAAACATTTTTTTAAAAAAAGGCAAACATATAGCTATTTTAGATCAATGCTAAAATGGTGAGTTTGAAATATGCATTAGTAACTGTTACTAGTTCTCTTTTAGCCAGATTGATTTCTCTTGTATTCAAAAGTGAAGTTACAGATTACTTAACATTAACTGTTAGCAGTCAGAATTATGGTCACATTCCATGGTCAGAATTTATTTTTATGAAAATTCCAATTGTCTATTTTTTAGCTATAATTTTTTTCTATAGATGATATCTAAATGAAAATTTTTATCCATCTTAAGAATTTCTGATAATATTTTGTTTCATTTTGTAATTTAATCTCAATAATTGCTTTTTTAATTTCTTGAAGTATTAATATTTTAAGGAGAAAAAGTTTTTAGATATTTAGATAAATAAATAATTTTTTATGGCAACATACTAACCATTTATATTTCATAATGACAGGGCTATATTTTATCTAAAAATAATTTTTGATAGTTTATCCATCAGTTTTTCTTTGCTGATCAAGGTATAAGCAGTGGAATAAGAAATTTAATAGTTTGCTTATTTGAGAATAAGCAATGTATAATTTATATTCTATAGCAGGTATTTTAAAAAAATTTGCACTTTTATTAAGTGTAGGACACACTGTAAAAAACTGTCTTCAATTATAATATCTTGCATAAAAATTAAAAAAAGTTAATTTAAGAATTTACAAATACAGTAAAACTTCATTAATTTGATATCCATTAATTCAAAGTAATTTTTAATTTGATATAAACAACTACAATCCCTACCTCAAAGTATATAATCTTTATTGTTATGTAAGATAATTTGAAATATGATTAATTTTTACTTTGAATCTTTATTCTAGCCCAAAAGTGGCATAAAATTTGCATTATTTGAAATTAGTTTATGATAAATTAAATTGGTTGGAAAAGTTTTCTTCAAATTTGGATAAAAGTTATTACAAATGTCCAGTTTTCTGCTTGCTTTTCTGTTTCAAATGTCCAGTAGTTGGCTAAGTGGCAGGGAGATAAACTAAAAGCAAATTGAATACACTTTTTAAATACAGAATAATGTTTATTCCACTGATCCTCTCTCAAAACAGAAAATTTCATGAAAAAATTTGATTTTAATATCTTAATTTGGAGGAATCACAAAATTTTTATAAAACTGTAATTTAACCCATTTAATGCTTATGACATGTACAGATATGACCTATTTACACTTGTGTACCTTTGCCATGTATGGATGTCAAAATAAAATAGTAAAAAAATGATATAAAAAGGCTTAAAAAAAATTTAATTCTGATTTTATTAATCCAGCTATTGCAAATCAATTATTTTGTGTTTATTAGATGAAAATATCCATTTCTGATCATGGTTCTAAATTTTTTCAGTTGCCAAAATATTTTTTTTTACTTATGTTTTTATATATATTATTTAAAAGTGAACAGCTTGATAGAATTTGTATTTTTTTATTTCCATCTTGTCAATTTTGTAATCTAACATATCAAAAAGATATTTGGTTTTGGGATGAGATAAATGATACAGTATTTTTTAAATTTTAAATAAATTTGAATTTTTAGTATGATGAGCTATAAAATGCTTAAAACTGAAAAAATATTATAGAAAACAGAAAAATATTGGTTAATTTTGTTAATATATATAAAAATCTCTCTTAATCATTCATTTTTTGTTTCATTTTCACTGATATTTAAACAAAAAAAAAAATGAAAATTGAAATATAACATCCTCCAGCCATTTAAAAGGATGTGACACTTTTGTTCAATTGCTGCTACTACCCTTTTCTTGGGAAATTGCAGGAAAGCCTACTTTACTTTGCATGTATGGTATTGGCTGAATTGATACAATAAACCATCTGTGATCCAATTAGAGCGAAATAAAGAATATTGCAGCTATTTATATATGAAATAAGACCATGTTTTTATGAGTTAGGATTTTTCAATAAGAGTTAAAAAATTTATAAAAATACAATTAAAAATTATACAAATAAAGCAAGATAATAAATATGAAATAATAATAAAAATAACAATATTCCATAGAAATTATGTAATTTTTTTAATAATTATATAACAACTCCATTCAACAAGAGTTACGTAATGCATAATTTTTTATAAATTATTTTTGAAAATATCTCTAAATTTTTTCATTCACGGCTTGTTTTGTAAATACTATTATTATTATTAAGCTTACTATTATTTAAAAATACAAAGTATTTTTAAATAATAGTAAGCTTAATAATAATAATAGTATTTTGATGGATGGCTAAGATTTCATATTAAAAAAAATCATGTTTTTTGTGATCTAATATAAGGAATGAAAAGCTGTGAAAAAAATATAATTAAAAAAATGCTTAAATTATTAGAATGAGAAATGTATTAACTGTGAAAATTTCAAAAAAATTTGATAAAAATTAAGCATGATTTCACAATTTTAATTTTTTGCATATTGATTAGGCTTTAATTAATAAACTTTAAATTGCTCAACTGAACACAATTACAAATGGAAAGTTACATGGGTATTAAAAGGATTAATATAGCATCTCTTTATGGAGTCAAACAATAACTCCATTTCATTGTTTAGAAATTCCATCTTGTTGAAATACTCAATTGTTTATATATGATTAAAGCTAGATCATATTCTGAAAGAATTATCAGGATTTTGGTAAAATACTGAAAAACCTGATGTTAGCATAAAAATTAATTTTTACAACAGTGCTCAAAATAATTCATTCATTCATTCAACCTCGAAACACAACATTAAATATTACTACACATCTTTATTTATAGTCATCTAGTGGATGATGAAATCATCAAAGCATGTTACATCATCCAAGATAGCTTATTGTAACAGAATGATGCAAACTGCATAATCTGAAGTTCAATTTTTTGGTCTCAAGTTCATCAAATTAATAAGATTTTACTATATATGTATTTTTTTCTTATGGAGAACTAAACTGTTTATATTTTTGTAATTACAGGATTTTTTGATAAACTAAAAACAATAATTCTTCAAACATAAATATATAAATAATACATGAAACTAGATTAGTGATGATCTTGAGCTAAAGAAATCATTAATATTGAAAAAATACAGAACAGACTATTTACAAACATACTCTCTTTGTTAACTAACAATCATATATTTAATTTAATAATAGAAATAATTCATTTACATCAAATAAATAACAATACATAAAATAATTCAAGAACCACTATTTTTAAAAAGATTTGATAGGAAATATTGATAAAACAACTGCAAAATGCTGTGGTAAACTAAAGATTAATATCAAATCCAGCTAAAAGATATTAGTAGTATAGAGATCAATATTTTTACATGAAAATAAAGTAAATAAATTATGCATTTTAACAATATAAAAAAGCTTCATTAATTTGGCAACATTAGGAGACAGGTTATGACAGATTACAGATTTTGCTAGACTATGTATATCCTGAATTATGAATTAATGGTAAAAGTATAACCAACAAAATATGATACTTTTAGAGGAGTTTATATGGATGCATATAAGTTTTCCAAAGAATCAAAGTCAAATCTGTGTTAGTCTCAAGATATGCACAGTTTCATATAGATTTTTATTAACTATTAACTATTTTATTAATGAGAATTTAATTGTGTGTCTTAAGATTAAATATAGCCACCCAACACACACATTTTTCTTGTATTAAATTATAAATCACATATTTAAAAAATAATACAAATTTGATTCTTTGGAAAATATATGCACATATACAATATTACAGAACAGTATAATTTTAGTTATATATTAGCTATTTTAAATGCATTTTGGAGTATTCTTTTTTAGATGCAATTGAAATATATTACATTTAATACAGGGGTGACCAATCTATGGCACAGTGCATCACTTCTAATCATGCAATGTGCCAAAAGTGGCGCAATACATGCTAGAAGTAGTGCACTGAATCTCAAAGAAAAATTTTTTAAAAATTTCTTATACAATTTATCTATATATATTATAAATCTAAAATGTCTGCATGAACACGTTTACTTATAATGCAAGAATGGCTAAATGGATTTTTATGAGAGAACTTTAGTTTGTTAGCAGACTTATGCAGGAAAGTTTAGAGATAGGTATTGATTATTAGAAATTGATTTTATATATTATAATTGGCATAAAATCCAAGATGGCAGATTAATGCTATTTGAGCAACCTCATTAGGTTACAGTGATCACATGACATGTTAACTGGCTGATATCATTGGATTACTATGATCATGTTTTTGGTAACTGAGCAGTTTCATTGGATCATAATGGCCACGTGATTGTTGGACATGATCTCAATGAGATTGCTCTGTTACTAAATTAATGGCAGATATCGAGTACTGCATTGTATATTATTTTGTTAAACTATTGAAGTTCAGATTTCATACCAAAAGGTTTTTAAAATTTTTTTAATCTTTCTCTAATTTTCTATTGATTATAGCTTACATTACTTTATTTAGCCATAATATGCTTAAGTTAAACTTTGATTAGGCTTAATGACTATGTGGTGGTGTGCTATTAGAGATATACAATCTATATCAATATACTGTATATCTACACATATAAATGTATCTGGTTAAATACATCCATATTACCATATTTTAAAAGGGCTGAAAAGGAATATAAATTTATATGACATATCTTAACTAAAAAATGAAAATATTGACACATGAACTATAAAAGATTGGCCACTCCTGATTTTATATAATTGAATAGCTTATGATAACAATATGCTATGCCAAAAAAAATTTCTGAAATATTTAGTATTTTATGTTTTAAAAAAATCTATAATTCAATCAAAATAGTAGATAGATACTATTTCTTTTAGTATATACAAAACTTATTCTGTTAAAAGTAATTCATTTAAAGTGTGATCTATAGTACTTAAACAAATTGCTTTATATTTACTCAGTAACAACTAGTGGGTAATAAGCACTTCTAAGCAGGAGTAAACACATAAAACAAATTTTATTAAACCATGAATGTTTTCAATGTTAATACATCATCTTCAGGTGTCTACATGAAGATGATGTATTAACACCTGATACCTGAAGATGATGTATTAACATCAAAAACGTTTGTGGTTTAATAAAATTTATTTTATGTGTTTACTCCTGCTTAGAAGTGCTTATTACTCACTAGTGTGATCTATGTAAGTGTATCAGATCTCAAATTATAAGCAATATATTTTATAAAATTATGTTGAAGTTTATGTGGTATAGCATGGCCTGAAGCTATTTGTTTTTCATTTCAATAATCATTTCTTCTTATTTATATGTGATAATTAAAAATCTATCTCAAATTAGTGCATCACTCGTGTCTTTTTATCATTCACCATTTCTTGATCATTTCATGCTTGATTATACAGGTAGCCCTCGGTTTACGCCGCAGTTCCATTCCTACAAGAGCCGGCGCAAATCGAATCGGCGTAAAATGAACCCATATTTACTGTGATGTATAGGGTTAGGTTCTACATAAGTGAAAAATAAACAAATAATTTTGCTTATTAATATAATATAATAAAAAATACATTGCATTATAAATTTAATTTTTAAAATGTATTTTATGATAAAATAAAGTGAAATGTTGTTTTTATTAAAAAATCTTAAGAAAAACAAATGAAATTCAAAGTTTCGGATCTCTCATATTTTTCAGAAATATTAATTTAATGTCAATGTATACATACCCAAAAATATTAAACAGAAAAAATAAATACATTCAATAAAAATCTTTGTTTTAACAAATGCACTAGGTTGCTGCTCAGTAAATACGGCAACACTGAAACAAAAACAGGTCTAGTATAGGGAGAATCGGAGAATTACACTGCGAAATGGCGAGTTGCGCAGCGGTGTTATTGTGAATCGGCGTAAATTGAGCCGACGTAAACCGAGGGCTACATGTATATGATATAGTTTAATGATATTTCCTAACACAATATAAATTGAAGAGAAAATTTAACAAATAAAATAAATAAAACAAAAATGTAGAATAAAATATTTTATTTCACTGCTTGGATTCAAGAAAAAATCATTTCAAGTTTCTCTCCATCATTTCTGAAAGTGTATAAATGTGAATCCAATAACTGAAATCATTCTCTCTTTATCATTGTTAATCTGTGTTAATATTTGCAAATGATTGTTTGAATAAGTTTTGTATCATATAAATACTTTAGAGTAATTGTTTTTTATAATTTTGTTTTTAATATTAAAAGTAATTTTATAACTATTGTTAGTTTTAAAAATTATAATATAAATATTATAATTTATAAATTGTTTGGCATTCTCTATAGAATAAATTTATATAATATAAGATTAGTTAAACATAAAAAAAAACAATGTACCTGAAAGATTTTAATATCCATTCAGTGAGTTCTTTCTTATTAATAAAACCATCATGATCTTTATCCATTTTTTCTGCTAAATCTTTCAAACGTATCTTGGCTTCTGTTGGACTTAAGTGATCAAAACTTTCTGCAGTCTCTCTACTTCCTACAAATAATTACAAATATGCTGCGTATAAATTTGATTTAATTTATATGTAAGATTACTAAAATTTTTATTTGAAAATTTTGGATTTATTATAATTTAGAAACAAAATTTTAGTTATTTCAGCAATTTATAAAAATTAAAATAGAAATTACAATATAGACTATTTATGAGCTATGGAATGTTAGTAAGTCATTGTGTATATGGTGTAAATAATGGCACTAATAGTATAAAAATACAAGTAAAACTTTTGCTAATAGCAAATAATATCAGTGCAATTTATATATCAAGAGACAATGGCAGTGACTAAGTCAAGTACAATAGTTACTGACTATTATTATAGGTCATTATGGCCAAAATTCAGTTTGCTGTAACTTTCATTCTCAATTTGATATTATTTACTCTCACAAATATATTCAAGAAAACTATTCAATAGGATACCAACTACCAAATTTGAAGCTTCAAATCCAATTAATGAAAGAACTAGAGCAATTTAAAAATTACAAAAATTGGCAAAAAAGCATCACTTTTCTTCTTTTCCTCTGCAGACATTTTTAATAGATCTCATCATTCACTCAATATCAATGATATTTGGAATATTCGTATTTTTTAGAATTTCTGAGGATTCCTGAAAATTTTGGCACAACTGAGTCAAAGTAAAGGGAAAAATGGGAGTTTGTTTATCATAAATATCTATACATATTATATTGTTTAACCAGTTTTGATCAAATTTGGAATATAGACATATCTTAACTCATACTTGCTTAAACTGCTTTTCTTGTCAAGTAATTACTACAAATTAATAAGCTAGCACTACTTGCAGTTGACAAAACTTTATTCAATTGCTAACATTTTCAACAGCCTTAGCTGCCATCATCAGGCTTTTATTACAATATAACGTTTAAACAAAAGAACAAAGAATAAATTTTTAAGAACTCATTCAAATT
>WUQG02057258.1:0-10110 GCA_011317285.2 Androctonus mauritanicus | reverse complement strand
CCCGGACCCCAACATAAATATTTTCATGGGGTGGGACCCGAGTCCTCCAGAGTGGAAAGCCGAAGCATTTCCACGCGCCCAATCCGGCCGTCTACAAGACATTGCATTGAAATTCTGCACATTTCGCAAATTTTTGTAAAAGGTCTGGACCCGGTAATTAATCCCTATCGACATTGTCCACCAACTAACTTCATCATGGGTCAACGGTATAGCCGCAGTAAAAGCGTGCTATGCTCCACTCCGGAGATCCAGGTTCGATTCCCCGGTCCTCCGGGATGGACCTCGGAATCGAACCCGGTTCCTCCAAACCTCTAAAAAGTTTTCTTCGAAAGCGTCCTGGCCACTTTCGTTGAACTCTATTCCGCACCTGAGAGTTGAATCACTAAGGATGCGGACATTGGAATGCCTGCCGTTGAATACCCACGCTTCTATCGCGGCCGGATAGACACGAGGCTATCATCTATCGATCACAATGCTATTTTTGTGTCATCAACATTTAAACAAAAGAATATATAGTATTTTCGTCAAAACTGGTAGTGAGGCTCCGCAATTAAAAATAATCTTGATATCACGTCATTTAACTTTCCAACTTCAACTGATGTGGACACGGAACCTCTTCCCTTTCTACCCTGGAGGACCCATGTTCGAATTTTGGATCTCACCCCTTGAAAAAATGCATCATGGTGTCTCAATCTCGTCCTCCACCATACGGCTGGCCCTTCTGTAGGAGTAGGCAGCATGCAGAAGGGCTTGTTTTGTCCGCCACTTAGTACTCCAGTTAGTATTCTAACCGTGACTCTGAGTGGAAAGTGGCGACATCTGTTTAAAAACTTTCTACCATTTAAAAATAGCGGGCGTTCAATAATTTTTAAATTATTTGATTGAATTTTATAAAATCTAGCAGGATAGTCAAGTGATTAAAGTGGGCTTTAAAATAATAATAATTTATCGTGTAGATTCATCTGTTTAAAAATAGCGGACTGAGATGTCGCTGTAATAATTAGTGATGGGCTTAATGATTCCTTCGAGAACTCGTTTGATTAAATTCATTCAATAGATTCAATCATTTGATTCTTTTCGATTTTCGAACGGGAGAATGCGAGACCAGATTATTCACTAAATATCGGCAGATGCCCCGGTAATACGGAGTCCAAAAGCGGATTAATTATTGAATAATTTTGTATTTAAAAAAATTTGTGCCTATAGACAGTAAAATCTTAATCTCTGGAAAAAAATATTTATTCACTCGATGATTCGTATTGATTGAATGAATCGCGTCAATTTAATAATTCGCATTAATTTAAAGTATTCAGGATAACAAAATATTCGATTGGAATATTTGAAAATTTGTATAAAGAATAGATGATTTATAAATAGTGGCTTTGACTCTTATGATGAATCAATTAGTAAAACAATTCAAATAATTTGGGTAACTGAAATTGAAATTTCATGTTATTTCGTATGATTAATAAATATGAAACAATATTACTATTTTATAAAGAATTGAAAAATTCTTCTATTATTGGTCGGATTGTTCACGTGAAAATACTTTGGTTTTCTAATTTTTGAAAAATTTATTCGAGGCATTTGAGCTGGATCTATCCACATCGTGATACATACGTACACACCTGATTGACCCTCCAAGCGTGTGGCGGCCGATGATAGAATCTTGGATAGAACCATATATTTTTATAGTATAAAACATTCTTGGGTAGAATCTAAAATGGGTACGTCATTTAGTATTGACCAACGTTTCGAAAAATGGCATTAAAAACCTTCATCGATAAAAATTCATCTAATATAATTATTAAATTTAATAATTATATTACCCACTAAATTATTATTATGTAATTTAGTAGGAAATGATTTTTAAATTAAACAAATCGTGATGTTGGAAGATGAAGTGATGGCGCTAATTATGACGGAAGTTGACGTAATCAAAAAGTGATTGATTCGTTTTCACCAAACGAATCATGAGTCATTCAACTCAATGATTGTATCATTTTGATCGAATCATTCACGAATGAGGGCGGCTTCACACTGTCGCTCTCGTAGTCGTGTTTCTATAGCAACCGACTCGACTCTTCCGACCATTGTCGGAGTCGGACCGATTCAAAAAGTTGAATATTTCGAACTCGAGGCTGAACAATCGGATAGCAGCGACCAATAAAACTTAACTATTAAAAAATATTGCTATTACGTAATTATTTAGCTTAACGCTTTTCACTAACTTGCGCAGCAGTAAAATATATTTTCGCCGACAAGTTTTTAATAAATAACTTCCTGGATGGGACATTTCGATAACTCTTCATATTTTTATATATTAATGATTAATCTAATTAATAAACTTCGACGAATATGTGATTATAATCAAAATTACATTTCTTCGACATCAATAATATAGATTTTGAATCTATCTTAAATAATGTATTATCATCCAATATTTTCGCCATTTTATTTTAAAGCTAAACGATAACTATATAACATCTATGCTGATTAGTTGGGCTTGAGTTACTTAATTAAGAGACGATTTGATTGGCTACGAGTAGTCGGTCACCGCCCTAGGTGAAGGTTACGGCCGACATCATGATCGACTTGTTCGACTGTCTTACCATTCTCTACGGCGTCTTACTTTTTTTGTATTCCTCAATTAATAGAATGGTGGAAGCCAGCTGAAAATGTTCTGGTGCGAGTTAAAAATGACCTTAATGGTGATGAACTATCGTATGTTTTCCAGAAATACAGCTTCCAGATTATATCTTATCACGATTGTCTCCAGAATCCATAATCTTCCTCAAACGGAAGATTGACTTTTAGTATATTCATTTATTTTGTTTTTAGTAAAAACTATATTGTAATTTATATACTGTAGTTTATATAATTTATTCTAAAATGTATTCTTATATTTATTTTAATAACTTAATGAATATCTATGAGAGAATAATTAGCTTAATAATTTATTTGAATGAATATCCGTGTAATTTATATAAGAATTTGATGAGATGATTATTAAATTACGCGAATTATTATTTGAAACTTTATCAAACTATATGCGCAACTTAATATAAGTATGCGTGTCAACTTCTCATATTACAAACTGTATCGAATTTAATTACAGTAATTTATACAAATACTATATAGTCCTATTTAAAAATTTGTTACAAACCTGTTTGATTTTATATGTTCTTGATCGCTTTTATACTTATTTTGCGACTAAAAGTCAGTTTAAACGAGGGAAACAAGGAATTTTTTTAATAAAAGCAGACGATAGTCAAACGCCTTTGCGTTCGATCGTCCAATCGAAGATAATGTCGTTTGAACAGTTATTACTAATTTTGCCGCACGAGATTGGTCGATAGTTAAGCGGACGACATCGAATCTCGTGTATGCGAGACTCGGGATTAAACTACTGTAGTACTTTTTTAACCTCGTGACGGTCGAAATTTAAATTTTATTATAATTATTTCGATTAGTTTTATTCTTACGGAGATAGCGCGAATCTATTTATTATTTTAGGAGGTGGCAACAGCGAAAATTGAGAAATCCCGCCCTAATCGGATTTCAATTAAACAACCAATCGGAGATAAGCAAACGATTTGTAACTATCTAATAAACCTAAAGCGTGGATGAGATAAAATTAACGATTGAAAGCCAACTTTTTCATTCTCATCGAATAAACGAAAAATAACATTTTAAATTATTATTGTTGTTAACATTTACAATATTTTTAAGTGTGCAATAAAAATTCATTAATATGACATGGGTGGCGCTAAATAGACATTTATTTGTAGTTTTTAATAAAACGAAAAATATTTTCCCCTTCTTACCAGAAAAATTTATTATAGTCTATTCATTTTGATTAGCGACTTTCATTTTAACCAGAAACGTGGATCTATGGTCACGACCGACGATAGTGACCAGTAATTTGTCAATTACTGTATTTTATTTGAATAAACAAAATACTGCACTGTGTTCGGAACAGTGACGCAGTCAGAAATTTAGCGAAAGACTGCGATTAAAAAAAATTAATATCGAATGTTTGAATAAAATTCAAACGCAAAAATGCAAAAAATTATGCGTAATATATTTTATCGATTATGATTGGTTTATTCCAATCGAAGCTACTATGTAAATAATAATAATTGAACAAATAATAGTACAGATATTAGTAGGGGGTACAACTGTTCCCTCGCCCTCTGGCTACTGATTCAGAAAAAAAAAACTTCAACGTAATGATAACCTTTGAAAATTTTGATAATTTAGTTCCATTAATATTAACTAACCACATTTAATTTTTTGTTTTGACGAAAATAAGCGCTTAATATAAAGAAAATTCTGTTATCCATGGAAACATTGTGATAATTTAAATTTACTTTTCAGTGGCAAATTTCTCTTAGGCAGTAGTGGCTGCCATCATGGGAAACATATTGCTTAAAGATTTTAGGAACGAGGAAATCATTTATGCATAGAAATTAGAAAATTGGTTACTTAGACAATTTCCTATTGTTAGGCAAAACGTATTTTTTAAGTAAGATTTTTGAAATATTCTATTTGGGACAAAACGGAATTTTCATATAAATTCTGACAAAATAGTCAAAAATGATATAAAGCCTATAACGATAATTATAAATGTATCGGTTGCGCAAGGTATATTACCATATTTTATGTAAACCGTGCTAGTTAGATTTGAGGCTGATCGGTTCACCAAACATTCAAACAGTGCAAATTGTGTTCCAGTTCAAATTATGATGTTTTAATATAAAAATACAAAAAATAAATGCAAAATTTTATATTTTTTATTCAATTATCGGTATTGTTCGTCGTCTTCTTCTCATTTTTCTTAAAATACGTTTTACAACAGAAATAGAGTAAAGCTATTGGCGGCCATGTTAGTTTTTGATTTTTTTTACACAATATCTCGTAAAAAGTAAGGAATAATTAGGAAACAATAAAATTTTCACGCCACTGAAATCGCTTTATTTTCCGTGGGCATCTAGGTCGCAATTATCGACTCCCCAGGCATAAAAATTTATAATAACGCAATTGAATTGTTCCTTATAAAAGGATGTTGACGTTTATTTTAGTGTTTTGTCTCCAGACGCTGCCAGGCGGCGGAGATGGGGATTAGTATAATCATTTTTATCTCGTTATGCCTGTCGACGGAAACGCTAGCCTTGTGGAAATGTAAATATTATCCCGACGAGTTTTTACTAGAAAATCCTAACACGGGCGAATGGAACCATTTACGAGGGAAGGATTATAAAAAAGTCAACGACAGCCCACCGGATAATGTACTCAAAGTGTTAGAAAAATTAGGACTGACCAAAATGTTGGAACTTATCAAACAAACCGCGCTCGACGAAAGCCTGAGCGGCCAAGGTGAGATTAGCATTTTCTCCATTAAATCTGTTCCGAAATGTCGGATTTCAACTACAGTACTTCTAATTCTAGGTCCGTTTACTATATTCTCTCCTACTAATCATTCTTTCGACGCCTTGAAACAAGAGTTAAAAGATAATTTGACCTCCGATAACGCGTACTTGAGGAGAGTTTTGCAACATCACATCGTACCCGACAGGAAAATGTCGTGGGATATGAAACCTGGATCCTGTTTCCAGACTCTAATAGAAAACACTTCCTTAGCCGTCAATTATAACTGGAATAATGTGAGTATTAAAAGTGAATTTGCTCCGTAAGATTACGTTTTAATTTTGTTTTCTTCCCGGTAGAAACTTAGAATCAACGAAGCTCCGGTTCTTTTAGTGGATGCGGAAAGTAAGAACGGTGTCGTGCATGTCATTCAAGACCTACTGTTTCCTCCCGATAAATCGGGTTGTCCTTATAAAGAATATCAACGACCGCGTCCTCCGTACGTAGAAAGAGGATACGAACATCCACAATGGGGACGAGAATACTCACCGCTACCTCAAGCTCAAGAATCACCTAATTACTATCCCACATATTCGGATTTCACCAATTATCAACACGGTTAAAGCATTTGTATATCATTTAAATATGTATACCAATCTAAACGCTATCATCTTTAAAGATTGTTACAAACAAATATTGTTTATACAGTTTTAGAGTTTATTATTTGTAAATATATTAAATAATATAACGCGATATCTTGAACGAATTACTTCGCTATCACTAAATTATACGCGATATACAAAATTAATAAACGGCCTTACTAAAACATAACAGTGAACCTCATAATTAAGATAATTCCAGAAGTTACATCTTTATTTTTTACCTAGGGAGAATAAGTAGGGAAACGAACGCTCACCTTTTTATTTTTTTGAAAGCGAATCGATTTTAAAATACGATACAGTAGTGTATGTTAAGAGGTGCGAGAAATGAAAAACCGGAAGAGGCGCTACGTGTCGCGCCGCGTAGGAGGAGCTCTCTCCAAGCGCATGCTCCGAGCTGGCCACTGCGCCGTCAATTACTTCCGTCAGATGCTAGATATGAAGTGGTTGGTGTGGATCGTGTCGGTGGTGGTAGTCGCGTCGGCTAGACGCGGATGCCCTCCTTGCAAATCGCAACAATGTCGTCCGCCCGAAAATTGTCTAGCGGGCATGGTGAAGGATGCTTGCGATTGCTGTTACGTTTGCGGGCGACGCGAAGGGGAAAGATGCGATAACGTTTCTCTGCCGCTTCCGTATAAATTCAAATACGGTTTCTGCGGAGATAATTTGGAATGCCAACTGAGAACGGATTTACTTCCACAGGATCCGCCCGAAGGTATATGCGTGTGCCTGAAGCAGGAAACGTTATGCGCCAGCGACGAACAGACGTACGACAACGAATGCCAGTTGACGGAAGCCCGATATAAGAAGAGAGATGGTCTGAGAGCTGTGTCTCGAGGACCCTGCAGATCTGGTAAGTATCCTTCTATTTAGACGGAAACTGCCAATAAACGCGTTACTATATCTGTAAACGTTTTCTGAATCGCGGCCAAATATGTTACAGCATTCGGTTGAGAATTTTCTATCTTTAGAAAGGCCACGGCCATTTAATGAAATCAATCTTATCACTAGTGGTTCGCCTGGTATCGCACCGCCACCATCTTAGATTACGAAACATTATCGAAATGATTACAGTCAGAAAACACTAAACTTATTAAAAACCTGTCCGAGCGGGCACCTAGATAACTCTCGCTTTTTCAATTTCCAAACTCGTTCCACTATTGTACCAACTTGGTAAGGTCGAAAAACTTGTAAAAAAAAAAAAGAGAACACTCGGCTGTAATATTAAAGGACCGGTTTAACCCTGGCAGTAACTTAACAAGCGAGTTCTTTCACCCAAAACACCATTCTGAGGCACCTTTCTGTTGTTTGTATACACCAGGCATGGTCGGTACTCGGAAATACCACATGCTTAAACTCTTTAATTAAATTAAACCGGAAGACGATGGCGGTGTTTGGCCTTTCCGAGAACAGCCGAGGTCAAACTTCAGTCGCAATTCTGTTATAAAACTGCCAGTATAGTAACACATACAAATATTCTATCTTTCCCATATAGATAAGTCGTTTCTTATCTGTTTATCTTTAAAATCATTGGTCAAACATATAAAAAACTAGCTTCTGCGCAGAAACAAATAGATTTTCAACAAATAAGGCCAATTTTGGTGTCGAAATTATATTTTTAACGAGGTAATTTAAAGTTTAATTGCGCCAATCTCACCCATTTCTGTAAAATGGAACCAGCCTGTCTCGTCTTTATTTTTCAACAAACCAGATGT
Source organism: Androctonus mauritanicus (assembly GCA_011317285.2). Taxonomy (NCBI): domain Eukaryota; kingdom Metazoa; phylum Arthropoda; class Arachnida; order Scorpiones; family Buthidae; genus Androctonus; species Androctonus mauritanicus. The sequence goes on along the minus strand of WUQG02057258.1, from coordinate 2,366 downwards.
CCCGGCAGTGTGACGTAACGTAAGAGGAATTACTCGACCGATTTGGATATTTTGTTCCTGGACAGATCGCTGGATGGGAAAATAAACATTAACAGATGGTAAAATTATCCGTATGTTTTATGACAACATTTACCCTTCCCGAATAATATTTCTCGCCGCTAATCTGATTTTAAAACGTAGTTATCTTCTACCGTTGTTCCGCGTGTAAAAAAAATTCTGGTGTGTTATTTTCGGCCAAATTACTGTGTGGTGATCCTCATAAACAAACGAATGATTTGTTTTAAATATTAAATTTATGACAATAAATAACAAATGGGAACACTATCGTGTACCTGATATCTTTCTCCAAGTTTGACTAAATATACCACCTACTTGTAACTGAAGACATCTAACGTTATTTCTGTTGTCAGTTTTAAAAAATTAACTCTTTTGGGAGTTAGTCTCTAGTATAATCCATCTCTGGAACAGGTTTGCGCGTGAATGAGAATTATTAAAATGGGATTTGACAAAAATACGGGCGGTCGTCGACTTTCGTACATGTTTAAAAGTTAAATTTTTATTGATATTACGCGTATTTCATGCTAACCATTCTCCGTCATTACTCCTACTCCATTTTCGGCGTCGTAAGTTCAGTCTCGAGATAAGACGTGTGTTGTAAAATAAATACATTTTAAAAACGATCAACATCTTTCGTACACGTTTTTAAAATAAAGACATTTTCAAAACGTGTACGAAAGTAGAGCGATGCAAAAAAAACATATATTGTTTTTAAAATGTTTTTTTTACATCGCTCTATTTTCGTACACGTTTCAGCTACCATTTGAATACGAAAATCGCGGACCGCGGATGAAAATTTGTACATTTTTCTTCCATACAGTATAAGAACGTTATTTAAATTAAAAATTCGAATTTGGTTATAAATAATACCTCGAGGAAAAATTAGCTTGGGAACGGCAACGCCCTTGTGTGGGTGAAATGATCACGTTTAGGCGTGTGCTGTATTTAAATGGAAACAAACTTCATACACGCGTATTTTAAAAACAGAATTTTATAAAATTTGCCATCGGCCATTGACATAAATAATAAAACAGTTTCATTTATACTTGTGTGTTATATCCATTATTGTTTTCTTATCTAGCGCCAAAAATAATCTCTCCTCCCGAAGATGCATTCAATAGCACGGGAGGGTCTGTGGCCCTGTCGTGTGAGGTCAGCGGATGGCCCATCCCTTCTATAGAATGGAAAGTGGACCGCAGCGACGGAATTACTTCCACTATGCCCAGTAAGATCACTCGTCTTTTCCTACCATAGTACCAAATAATCGCACAAAAGACTGTTTTCTAGATAATATTTCTCTTTCAGGCGATACTCCCCGTATCTCCGTCCAATCTCGAGGAGGTCCTAGAAACTACGAAGTGACCTCGTGGTTGCAAGTTCAGCTGTTACAGGTGAAAGATTACGCTACTTATTGGTGTGTGGCTCGAAATGAAGAAGGAGAAACTTCCGCTTCCGCACGCATTTATGTTACGGACATTCCTCGTAAGTATCTAGTACATCGATTTCTTCGATTTAATCTGTGGCAAACTTCCGGTTGACTGAAAACTCCTAGTGTGTTTAGCAATGTGTTTTATGCGGTTTTAACAGTATTGAGAAACGTTAGCGAAAACTTAAAATACTACGAAAAAAAATTTTATACACAGAAAAATCGCGGATTATACTTTTAATAGAAAGTTTACCAACTGCAAAAAATCCCCGTAACTAGAAAAAAACTTGATTATTCGCCAAAATTTTGCAATTTTTATTCCAGAAAGATGAAAAATTCGTTTTTTATCTTTCTGGAATAAATATCTGATTTGAATAACATTTGTATAATTGGGATCCTCTAGTGTAGTGCTAAGAAATTTTTACGCGCAGTTTTGCTGGTCGTATCTGTTGCGCTTTCTTTACTGATAAAAGGTGTGCGATTAAAAGTTTGAAGATCCTAGCAGCGGTTTTCATGGAAAATTTTGTGGCCCTCACCCATCTGAAATTTGGCAATAAAGTCGTAGGATGGTAACGTGGTAAAGCATTTTCAGTTGGCAAAATGGTGAGCATGTTCAAATGATTACTATTTTGACAACTGCCAATGTTCAAATGATTCTTTCAAATGGTAATAATTTTCTGGCCATTTGAACGTTATACAATTATACAAATTATTACCATTTGAAAGAACGTACTAAAAGACTGTTGTTGTTGATGTTGTGTTGACTGTTGTTGTTGATGTTTTCTGGCCATTTGAAGAACGCAGTTCTTCAAATGGCCAGAAAACATCAACATGGCCAGAAAACATCAACATCATGGCCAGAAAACATCAACAACAACAGTCA
>WUQG02057247.1:0-10110 GCA_011317285.2 Androctonus mauritanicus | reverse complement strand
ATGACAGCAAATGCTGTTGAAAACGTTAGCTAATAAAGTTGTGGTTTTTGTGTCAACTACGAGTAGTGCTGAATTACTATTTATTTGAATGTATTGACAGAAAAAGCAGTTAACGGTAATTATGGATTAATAGATATCTTTTTATAATTTTAGTTGTGATGCTAGTCATTTATGTAATATACTGTTGTGAAAAAGAGTTAGAAATGTGAAGTTCCTAAGTGATGCACTTTCTTTGATCACCAATGTATATTATAGAAGTTATATTAAAAATTGTGTTCTATAAATAAAATCTTTTATATAATATTACACATAGATTTTAAATCAACATATTTCAATTCCTACAATATATGGATTTCCCACTATCAATATTTATTATTACACTTGACTTTATACTATAAACTTAACAAACACAAAAATACAAGAACCAGATACAAAAAAAATGAAACAGGGATTTAAGCTCTTTGTTAATTGTATTGACTAATCATAGAACTTATCAATGATATCACCATTGAAAGTATGAGTTGTCATAAATCAAGGACTATTTATAATTTCTTTTGTACTATGCTAAAATATACAATAAAATTTTTTATTTTCTAGATATGTGGGTATATAAGCATTTTGAAAAGTTTATTTATTAATCTGTTTCTATAATATATACAAACTTCAAAAAATGTGTAATGCATACAAAATATGATAAAATTTATATACAATGATATTTTTCCTCTTATAAAATATGAATATTAAAATAAATTTATAAGCATCTTTAAGAGTTAACCTTTTAAGTCCTTTACCAATCAAATACTTCATTGTATTTGACAGCTATAATGCTTCAAGGTTACTATTAGTGAATTATTTGATATGAAAAATTAATGTAACATTTGTTTTCATGACTGCCGCTATTTATCAGTCACATGAATAAATCAGTTTTAGGAGGGAAAAGCAATACATGTATTTTGATATCAAATATTTCCTTGTGTCAAGATACAGTTTCTATTCTTGGAGTGATATTTTGCTAATATAAACATATTGTCAAGATATGCTTCATATTTTCAATAACTTGTAAGTCCGCAAATTTTTTCATTGAAGTCAGATTATGATGTGTAATAGATTTTTAAAATTAGAAAATCTAGCTTTAAAAATTCAGATTTAATGCATTATATAACTATGTATGGATAATGATAGATATTAATAAAATTATTAGAAAACATTATTTAAATTATTTCTCTAAGAGATGAAATTAAAAAGTTTTGAACTGTCAAATAACTAAAAATTTATTTCATTTTTATGTTATAGTATATTCAATTGAAAGTGGAAAAAATAATGAATTTTGGATGGGAAATTTCAATTTTTGAAAACCTTTTAATTACTTAGTAAAATATGATTAAATTTGTTTTTGTGATAAGAAAATATCTTATTAAATTTTATTAAATAATTTGTTTCTTAAAATTTATAAACATCTTAAAATATGGTAAATTACTTACATAAATTTGTTATTGATTTTTAAAGATTATTAAAGCTTGATACTTTAAGTTCATTATTAAATGCATTTTGTTGCATTTGCAACAAATTTCATCAGTCCTGTTGACAATGAATTGTAATTATCTTAAAATATATTTCATGCTCATCAGAAAGATTATGATTGAATCAGCTATAATATTTTATTCCAGAACTTTCATATTTATTAAATTTTATTAAATCTTAGAATTTTTGTTTATTCACTTATTTTTTATACATACAATTTATTTTTAAATTTGTACAAAAATTATCTTGACAAGATTATATGTAATACAGATACTGTAATTAATAATAAACATATACTGCATAAAATTTTTATAATCCTCATATATTTTATGGAATACAGTTTTTGACCAATTTTTTTTATTAATTAAGCTGTATTTATTAATTCTGCTTGTAGTCTTGCTAAAATCCCAAGTTTTTTCTGTTTGGTTGAAGAAATTCCTGTGTAAATCTATAATTAAAAATTAAAAAAAATGATTAAATAGTTTTATATGAAATTTTATATATATATATTCATTTTTAACTTATTATCAAATTGTCAAGCATTTAAAATAAAAATTTAATTCAAGGCGATTGTAATAAATTTATTATAATTGGATGATTTATTTGAAACTTAAATCTTATAATAATTTTATTGAGTTTTTATAAAATTTAATATAAGATAAAAAGATTTGATTTATAAGGCATATTGTTATTATAATGTAGGTATTTATTTATTATTTCACTTATCATTTTATCTGGAAAACATTGTGTTTAATATTTACAATTAGTTTAGTCTACAAAAATAAATTTTATAAAAATAGAGAAAATTTTTTATACACTTATTCCTTTCTTTTCATATAATACAATATCTAAACAACATACAGGAAAATCCTGTTAATTATTTAAATGTGTATAAATGCATAAAACATATAAATCAAAAACTTATTTATTTTTTAAATTAAAATGAATAGTATAAATGTATACCATTAAAATATTTTATAATTCCATAAACTGTTATAATTCTTTATTGTTATTTTATTCATTTTTTTTTTTAAATAAATTTGGCAAAAGGAGGTTTAAAAAATTTTCTCAACCATATTTACTAGTTTCTATTTTCATTATGATTAATTTAAACATATTTGAATCTCTTATTTTTCAGGCTCAAAGGCAGGAGGTTGCCATTTGCTCTTACGAAGCTGCTCCTAATCCGGCCGATCATAAAACGAAAATTTTCGAAAGTGTTTCCCGCGAAGTGCTTTAAAGATTTTCATTTTTTTTATAAAAATGTAATATTTATTTTCATGTATATGAAATTTTGGGCAACGTATTTCGAATAAATATTATTATCAAGCATATTTAAGTCTCTTCGAGAATTAATGCAAATAGTTTTCATGTTTAAAGTCTTAACTAATAAAAATTTTTTTAACGAGGAATTAAATTATTTGGCCCCAGATGGCGCTATGATATAGAAGGCCTCGATGGTGACGGTAGTTTAATATAGAGAAAATTGAATCTCACTACATCTTTCGTTTAGATATAATTGATTTAAAATTTATATTAGTTAAAGAATAATAAGTTTAATAATAATAATAGGAACAAAATCTGGATAAATTTAATATTAATTAAAGCGCATTTATTTTAAGTTAACGAAAATCTCTCGACTTTGTATAGCAATCATGAATGGTTTAATTAGTGAAAAAATTAGCTGTAAATATAAAAATTTGCTAAGATAGTATTAGTAAAAGTACAGAAAGGATTTATAAATCGCCCAAAAGTGATAGTTAAAAATGATTGTCGGTCGAGAACATGCTTTTAATAAGTTTAGTTGGAAATGCCATCCATTCTACGAAAATAAACCAATTTGTTATTGTTAAAGAATTCTTCGAAAAGACTCGTTGGTTGCATTTCAAGAATGACATTAGAATAATTACAGTTTGTCTCTGAGAAAATAAAAAGAAGAAAAGAAGAAGAATCGAATTAGAAGTGATTAAAATTAATAATAGATCATATGTAATCGGAATTTAAATATTTGATATTAAAGGAAATATTTATGTTGTGTTTATTTCGTTTGAAAGTAAACTAATGTGGTAAGAAGGAAAAGAGGCCTCGGGATGTACAATTGTTTCGAATAAATATCCTTTTCAATCGAATTAAATTCGTAATTAGTCATACAATAAAATATAAAGTTAACACGTAGCTTCGGGTTAGTTTGTATTTTACAATGCGGATTAGAAACGAAAGTTATGAAGTAGAGAGGAAAAAAAAATAACATATATATATATATATGCATAATTTCCATAACAATAGCCTGTGTAGAAAATGAAGAAGCAAATTTTTTCCTTTTTTTTGATACTTTGTTTAATCCTCCTCTTAAAATTTTCCAAAGTATTAGAATGTAACTTAACCTTAATCGATGAACAAAGTAAAACGAATCCCACGAGAAGTCTCCACCAGAATCCGTTGTAACATCATAAAAGTGAAATATGGTTGAACAATAATTATAAAATTTTTAACCAAGAAGGAAGAGGAGAACGAGAACTAAACCATAAAATTTGGTAAAGGCAACTAAATTCTCTAGTGAGTTGTATACATAAATGATCAAGCCGTATGTGTGCGTGTGTGTGTGGCTTATAGAGACAATTAAAAACTAGACTCTAAACTCTATTTACGTTTTATTAATATTAAAAATTCGAGGGGAATTAAACGTCCGTTGTGGTGTGAACATTTATGCGATTCTCCGTAGTAGTAAACGGCCGTCATGCAAAATTAAGTTGTTGTTATTCAAAATTATATCGATTGTTTACATAAATTAAGGGTAACAAATGCTAGAATATGATCAAATTCCAGTTAAATTGTGTTAACTTGGTCTTCCTATCGTAATTTTGATTAAGTCAGTCTCCAATGATCTAAATCGCGTACTACTACATGATGTCGCGATCTTGATACAAGCCTCATTCGTACGCGGCATTCATAAATCTCTTAGAAAAGTATTTGGGGATTTATCTGCAAACATTCGGCAAAGTTATAAAATGGCTTAGTTTCTGATGAATATTCGAAAAAATAATAATAAATTTTTCGGTATTTGGCGTTCAAACATAGCGAATTTTTTCGCTTAAAAAGAAGAAAATCCGTCGAGCTACCGGAGAAAACTTACCTGACACGCGGAACAACAAACTTTTTATGTTTTCGACAGCGATGCATCTTAAAAATGTAGCAGTTTAAATAATTTTCCAACAAACCTGTTTTATTTCCATCCATCATTATTAATTAGAGTCGTAACGTTATTCTTTCTCACCTTCAAAATCGCACACACATACACTATAGTTATATACGTATGGTTGTCGGTGGATCGGGAGAGAGAGAGAGAGAGAGAGAACCATCCACCATTACTGTATACATCACAACATAATTACATGCTATCGTTTGACTTATCCTTCCGCAATTCCGAAAAGAAATGCTCGCTCTGCAAACACAATAACTACATGGCAGTCCACCAGCGATCTCGGATTATATTTGCAAGATAGCAATCTTTAATGACCATATTATATTTAAATTCTCTCGGCATAATATTATTTAACAACCGTCACGGAGAGTGAGCATTATTATTTTGTAATTTGGCTGATAAAAGATGTAACAATTTGTCAGTGGCTTATAAAAGATACGTAAATTGAATGTGCGGAGATTCATCTGTAATTCGAATTTTTGGAGAATAATAACGAAGTCGTAATTTTTATTACGCCACAAAGTTATAAGTAGTAAGAATTTTTGCTTTTAAAAAAAAGCAATAATCGGTTTAGATTTAATGGGAATAAAAGCGTGGATATTTATAGATATATATCGAAAATGATTGAGTTGGAATGAAGCAATAAAATAGAAATGGGGAAAAGATCAATGCATATAGGCCAGCCTATGCTATCGGCTAAAGTAAATCAAGCGGATTCACTTTCATTACTGCTCTTCCATCCCGTTCTACGTATAAAGCAATCGTCATAATTTCTTCCACCATCAAGTAAACATCTTTCCCTCCTCCATCTAACAGCTTCAAACCATTCATCCGAGAAAGGAAAATGAATGCAATTTTTTTGGCTTTCTTATAAACTTTCCCTAGCGTTCCGATAAAGCGGGGTGGAAAAAAAAACGAATGCAGTATTGCGACATTGTTTACCTAAGTCATGTCTTTAGTGCAATTTTCTTTTTAACTTCTTTCGGTGTCTCGCTTAATACATGAACGGGTTGGTTGGAACTGCTCCGGGCTAAGTTGTTCATCCATCACCACCTTTGTATTGTGTGGGTTTTTTTCTGTGTCTCTTATCTGCCAAAGTGGAATCATTTCCGATGGTAGAAGAAATGCGGATGGAGGAAGGGGGATGACCCCTCGAGGCTTGCTTAGTCTTCCTAAATACAAAGGAATGACACGGGAGAAAAGTTAGAAAAGTCCATTAAACATGTGATGTAGTGGTTCTTTGTTAGTTCGCCTAATGACATCGACTTATCGCTTAGTCCGAGTAAGTTTTATCTTCTCCAATGATTGATAGCTGAGAATATACCCCAACGTGTTTTGTATTAACAGCAATATGTCTAAGTTGTTACGGCTGAGGACACAATGTGACGGTCGCTTGTCTCTCTAGATGGATGGCTCTTTCCTCAACTCTTTGTCTCGTTTCTATGGGCGGAATGTTCATAATCGACCGCGAATTAAGCCCCCAAGTTAATTATTATTGCCTCGATTGGCCTACCGCCATTCCTTAAGTTATCGTCAACAGGAAAAAAATACATATATATTTGCATAAAAATCGCATAAGAGCCAGAATGTAAATCACGTGACTGGTGTGCATTAGTCTGCACCCGATGATTTATATCAGTCGCTGGAATTTATAATCGTTTCGGTTGGGATTTAAGTGCTATTTAAGATTAAATTATATGTCACGAAGAATAGATGTACTGCTCGTATCGGTTTAATTATTACTTTAATATAAATAAAAATATTTAAATTGATGAATTTCCAGCCATTAATCAGAAGGCACTGGTCCTATGTTATCTGGATAGGCCCACGCATTACATAATGCAGTCACACGACCCGAAACCAGTTAGAATTAAGAATCTGAAAGAAGAAAATGATGTTTTTGAAACGGTTAACTGGTCTCTCTAAGCCACACGAAGAAAATAAATTCCGTTAATGGCAATTAAGCGTTTATGGATACCATCGAGAAGAGGAGAAGAATAGATAGATCTACTCCCCAAATCGGAAAGGAGATTATTAAAATAAAGAAGTAGCAATAGATAAATTAATAACTTTCGGCCATAAATTACTTAAGAATAAATAAGTTATATAAATTAACCGTGCCCATGTCATATTTAGGTTTGTCATTATTATCGTCCCATTTTGAATATCGCTGAGAGCGAAGCAACTATAAGAACTCTCAATGAGTGATATTATAGCCCGTAGCTCTTAATTTAATCAAAATGGGCTAGGTGAAACAATTCGTTTCTTTTAATCTAATACGGACAACATACTCGTATTTCAAAATCTTTAATTTAGGACGAGATACGTGATTTACATCGATGCTCTTTTCCGAGCCCATAGGCTAACATTATTTTTGATGCGGGGTGTATGAAAAGTCTAATGCCATCACGTCGAAATTTACATCAAACAGTTACTAAGTAGACTATTAGCAATGAGTTGGCCTCGAGTTTTAGAATCCTTGTCCTACTTTTAATCGGAAAAAAGGAGCGTTAATGAAAGTATATAAATTAAAAGTAGAGCTGGTTTTAGTCTTGTCTTCATATTTAAATTTCTCTTCAGCGAATTTGATCAAAAGATTTGTGATGTTGGTAGATCGATAACTCTCTCTCTCTCTCTCGTAGTTCTGCCTTTTTAATTAATCCTTCGGAAACGAGGAGATGTTAATGAATGGCAGTTGCAGCGGAATGATTCTCACCTGTTTGCTTCTATCAACAACCGAGGGGCGTGCTTCTATTGCCTTTCTACAAATGCAGAGTGGGACGGAGGGGGTGGTACAAACTACTTAGACCTCATACTCGGTCCTGCGTGTCAACGCAACTTTAAATGTTAGGGTGGAACCCTCTATCTAAATTGTAGGGTTAGTTTTCCGATGATAGCAGAAGCATGCAATTGGATGATGGGCATCTAATTATCATAGAATGGTCCTTTTATTAAAGTCTCTCTGGTGGTAGAAAAATTGTTTCATAAATTATGTTGTACCGAAACCAAACAGATTGGAATTAGATTGTTTACGTAACCGATTAAAGTTTTTAGAAGGAGCAAATGGTGGAAAAATTCTTCGAAAAATGAAGTCGGAGGCATGCAACTAATATAGTTCTAAGAAATGTACCGGCAACCGGAACGTAGAAGAGAAAAAAAAAACCCAATAATTATTAAATGATATACGGAACAACATAATCAGAGCCGTGAAAATTGGAGGCCACATTTTGTCACGTTAAAGTGAGAGTAGTATACATTTAGCAGAGAGTCACATAACATAAACTGACATACACACACACTAATTTCTCGTAGTTGCCATTTCTGTATAGTGGTATAAATCTTTGGATGGATTCTTGGTCTCTGCATAATGGACCAACTATATGTGACAGTAGTAATTCTCATGTCGAAAGAAACAAATGATGATCAGAACAAATAGCATTTTCATGCAGGTATGTAATAATTTTCTAGTGTTCTTCGTGACATACGTACAAATCACTGGGATGTTAAGTAATCGTTAGTAGACCCCGTCATTTTGGTTCGCCTCAGATAGAGACGAGTTCTTACTTGTACACACCCCATTCAGCCAGGCACATAATTGGCATCACAATTACATAGAATGGGAAAGAGAGAGAATCACATCACACGAAAATTACCGTCTGACGTTTCAGGTGTGGAGATCGGAATGAAGAGAGAAAGCGCAATCAATGTCCACTATTTGTTTCCAGTCTAGTTACGATGTGCCTACCACCACAACCGGTAGAGTTTGCCGAAATGCTGCGAGAGGTCCGGTTGTGCAATCTCCATTTCTAGAAATAATAATAAAAAAAAAATCCATCCTTCGAAAAACGAATTTGGACAAGATTAATGAACGTGAATGGCCGACATGCTAATAGGTTGACCATTTCTGCCGTAGAAAATGGCGCAATATAATTAATTACAGAGGTCTCAAAGATTGTTTCTTGTCACGAAGCAAATTTAAAACGGTCAAGACGTAATCACGAAGTATCATTGTAGGATCACGAACCGTGTCCGAGTCTCTTCCACTTATAAACTATCGCCTGCATCTGTTTTTATTGCGCGTTTTTCACAAGTTTGAAAGAGAATTGTGTCGTGAGAACATCCTCGTTCTTCAGACGGTTAATATTTTCCTTCAAAAAAAAAAAAGTGGCTACTATCGAAAGACAAAAATGATAGTTATCGTTTAATGAACAAGCGGGGATTCACGTCAGTTAATTTCCGAGAGGAGCCTATCAAGCGAAAGATTGTAGGAGTTTAGTTATTCATTTTTCTTTGAAATTATTTTTTAATTAACCGACTATTCAGCCAAGCTGTTTTACGACTGAAGGAACATTAGAGTTTAATTAAACTAAATAAAAGAATAGAGTCAGTCAAATGAGCTTGGAAGATAACTGGAGTGTGAACGAGTATTCTCAGCGGGGTGCATACATGTTAACAATGCCTAAGAAAATGCAGTTATCTCCATTCAGACGCGTAACTTTTTATTTTGTATTTTTGCGTCATTGTTTACGTCGTAAGAAATTGCTATCCGTTCTTTTTTTTCCTGTTTAAATAGTTTCGACAATCTGTTCGAATCGTTCTGGCGTGTGGCAAAACATTCATTAGCCTTTACTTAATCTTCAAGTTAAAGTTGCAGTTTTGTTGGGAAAGTTGTTTAATGAAATTGGGACGATTTTTTTTTTTTTTGGACTCGTTTCACGTGATGTTAAATTCAATGATTGCATCTCATGATCCGAAATAAAAACGTGACGTGTCTCTTGCGGTTAATCTGTTCATTTTTTTTTTTTTTTTTCTTCTTCTTCTTCTTCTTCTCGCATATTTCTCTCCACTTACTTGCGAGTTTGAACGAAATTTAACATAACTAAATAACACGGATGACAAGAAGGCGGGATGGAGAGATTTTTCGACGCCTCAGTTAAATATTGAATCCCACGAAAAATTAACGTTCGTACAGTCAAATGAAATTTTCTGTGCTGCAAGTTTCCAAGTAGAACGTCTGTTACCATTTAGCCAGAGGCAAGATACACGGTCTAGCATGTTTGTCTTGCTGGCAGACCGGCCGTTTGATTAACAATGATTCATCTATCCATCGCACAGTTGCCTGGAGACAAGAACGTGCAGAAAAGGGTGTCCTGCAAGGAACCAATAGTCACAACCATTGGCCAACTTAATGATTTGGTGACATCACGTCAACTTACGGGTTCTGGCAACAGGCCGCACCGATGGATCTCCTCGCATTTTCCGAAAAAGTTGCATTTTGCCCGCTTTTAAAATAAGTGAAAAACATTATTTACCGTCCGAAGTTTTTTTTTTTTCCTTCTTAGCTATCTTACAATATAAATTAAAGACACAACTGCCCAATGAAACTC
>WUQG02057236.1:0-10110 GCA_011317285.2 Androctonus mauritanicus | reverse complement strand
TAGAGAGCATGAATACAAATTTCAGAGAAACGGTTTGTTTACATCAGGGTTTTTCTTAACCAGGACAGACTATAGTTTGATGAAGTTTTGATTTGTATAGTACATTTGTAATTGTATAGTAATTGTGTAGTAATTTGATTTGTATAGTAAATTTTCTTTCATAAATTTTATTTTCATCAAATTAATATCTATATATAATTCTCTGTGTGTAGATATTAATTTGATAAAAATAAACAGAAAAATTATATTTTCTGTATATATTTGTTATTTATAATAGATATATACAAGAAAATATGAAAAAAATTTGTAGATACATTCCATTAGAAAAGTGGTAATGAAACCCTGTTGTAACTTAAACTCAAATTCCATTGTTATTGCAAAATTACCACAGAATCTGTAAAAGCTTCAACTGTAGTTGCTAGAAGATAAACTGATGTTTATTAAAACAAAAATTAAAGTAATATTTCATACTGTAAATATTGAATAAAGTAAACTATAAGGCTATATGGATAGCCAAAAACATTTTTAAATAAACAATTTATCTTACTTATTTGGCTTATATATTTACTTTTATTGAAAATTAGACATTCAAATATCTTTAATTTTCATTCCTATATTCTACACACTATAATGTGATATTTGCTTAGTTATGAATGCAATTTTTAATAATTATTTTATGTGATTTGATTCTGAATATTTCATTTTTATTTTTTATTAAATAAGTTTACTTTTTTGTATTCGTAAATATGGGGCTCTCTAAAGTATGAGGCCTGAGGCAGGTAATCCTTTTTCCCAAACTTAAGAATGCTACTACATCCACATCAACTATTATTTCTCTTATCTAACAGTACAGCAGCAATATAGTATAAGTTTTGAATTCTTATTGGCTTCAAAAATCAATAAGAGTTTTGGGAAAACATGGTAAGTCAAAGTCGAACAGTCATATACGTATTTTATTTGTGTAGTGGTCAATATATGGTCACATTTGGGAGTTCTCTCCTCTTTTGGAATCTATACTTCAAAATCACAACAATCAAAAAACAGGATATTTTTACATATTTAAAAAAAAAACTTGCTTGAATGGAAATTTAAGATCTTAAAAAGAAAATATATTCAGAGAATAGAAGAAATATGATAGCCTTAAATTTTGATTAGTAATAGTTTTGTTAATAAAAAATAATTTTGTGCCGACCTTAGCTCAGTACTCCTATGCAATGCTTAGATAGGCTTAGTGTCTTAAGCTAGCCTTAAAATTTATTTATTCTGTAATTTTATGTTGTATCTTCAGTTACCAAGAGATTAACAACTAGCATTATATAATAACATTCTTTAGCATGTGAAGTCTGAATATAATTCCAGTTTTTTTCATTAATTAAAAATAATCAGAATTTTGAATTTCATAATTAAAGATAATATTACAAATAATACGATTGTTTTTTAAGTTATTATTACATTTATGTTTTTCGGAAAGATATTACATTATCATCTATGTCAAAAGTTCTCTAACTGAAAACTGCAAAAATTATACAAAATAAATAAAAATAACTGCCTTAGAATATTGAATGTAGCCTATATATTTAAAATATATACAGTATATATATATATACACATTTCAAATATTGACATGAAAAATTGATTCTCTAATTTAAAGTATAAATCTAATATTCCCCTTTATTATTTTTCATCATAGCCCTCAAACAATAATTTAATTAATGGTACGAATTCAAAATTAATTAAATAGTTTATATATAAGATAATATTTAAATTAAATCATATGCTATATGAAATCTACACATTCAAAGAGCAAAACCTTTATAAAGATTCATTATATTAATAAAAAATTATAGATTTTGCTTAAACTGAAATTATTTCTACCTGATAAATTCAAGATAGTTTATATGGTATTACTGTTTGACATTTCAAAGTAAAATAGCAATCCATAACATAACATTGGCGATAACCACATGCATCGTGAAAATATTATATGGAATTTTATTGGTCATATTTTATACATTATTTTCAAAACGACTAATCGTTTTATTCGTAACAAAGATAAGTTTACATTATTGGTCCATACTAAAAGTTCCATACGTTCATTCAATCACAGCAGTCACTAAGAAAAGGCGAAATATAATAAAACGAAATAATTTATAATTTTTATTTGTGCAAATATCTCAAAATTATAATTCCATTTACAAAATATTTTATTGATTTTATTAATTAAAATATCATCATTTACGATTTGATAATATTAATTTTCAAGATTCATTCCACCATTTATATTAGTCTGGTAAGTGTTCATCTGGAGCCGTGGATAGACGGAAGAAGGTTTCTTACTCTTTGTATTTTAAAATAATTTATTGTTAGATTTTGATTTTTATTACATAGTATTAATTAGAAATACATAAAACAATTTCACCATGATTCTATTATTGTTTATTTAAAATTGATGAAGATCAAATCTTATATCATTTTTGATTTTTTTTTTTTTAATTATACTATGGTTACGTTTTTTTAAATTACTGTATATTATTGAAAAAATGGCAATACGAAATTGTAAGATGTGACTTTTCTAATCATAAAACGTGTTTCTAATCATAAAACGTTAAATACTCACAATAATTAAAAATATAAAGCACGCTATATGCATTTCATCGGATTTTTCCTATTTAATAATTTTTTTGCAATATTATTTAAAGATCCTTTTTTTTACCTTTTATAATAATTAAAAGCATTCAATATGTATTCTTAACTTTGAATATAAATTTTTAATCATTATTATATTTTAGTTTGAAGTATAGTAATTAAAATAAATTCAATTAAATCTGTTTTTAAATTAAATAATTACTATTTTTATTCAATCAGATTGATTATTTGCAAAATAAATTGAAAACATAGACAATATTTTAAAATTTGAGAATTCTTAAATTTGTGAACAGTTTTATTTTTATTTAAAATATCAATATGTCTTATGTTTCTTTAGGCTTATAATATATCATATTCAATTAATATATTTATATAAACAATTGATATATATAGAGTCCTGCATCAGTTTTAAATTTTAATAAGTAAAGATTTACAAATAATAGAACTATTTAATAAAAATTATATGAAAGTTCAAGTCATAAATTTTTAAGATTTGAACTTTTATATAATTTTTACTACAAACAGTTCCATTATTTGTAGATCTTTTTTATTAGAATTTACAACTGATGTTGGACTTTAAACCATCCTTGTGTGTATAAATATACAGTAAACTCCCTCTTATCCAAGCTTGCTTTAATCAGCTATATCTTTGTCAAACTATGAGCAGAAGTATAAATGGAAAAAAAAATGTTGGAAATTGCATTAAGCAGATTTGTTTCTACACAACAGCTCAAGGATACAATGTTATGTGAAGCCTGCCATAAATTTTACTGCATTTGAACAAAATAAAGTTCTATACCATGTTGTGTAAGGTGCCACAATTTTCTAATTATGTTATAGCAAAATCATGCTGTAGAAATAACTATGTTATATGGGAATTGCTTTTATGTAACATGTATACAGTGGGTCTTGTTTAATATTGTCTCAATTCACATTTTACTATTACATTATTAACAAAAAGTAAATTAATTAAAAAATTACAAATTTTAAGATAGCCAAATGGAGTAGTATTATTTTCTTATATTTCTTTTCAAAATAGATAGAGAAAGAGATAGAAACCTATAGTAATTATAGAAAATAAGGTAAATATATTTTATATGAATATTAACTCAAATATACAACATTATCTATGAACAACATACTAATTAAACTATACAGCACATAGGATATTTGGCTGGATTGACCAGATCAAAACTCTTTGACTTTCTAATCAGAGAACCTGGGATCAAATTAAGAATCCAACCCTTTTAAAATTTATATGCAGGATCTGTACCAGGCTCATTGATCCAATCTTGTACTGTTTAGCAAACTACCAATATTATGACTTGTGATAGTATCTGCAGTGGAACATCTATTTATAGATTAGGGAATGATTGAAAACTGGCATTAGAAAATTAAACATGGATATAACACCTGTAAATTCTAAACTATCTTTTATTAGAAGAAATTTTTTTTACTCATAAGGCATGATACATAAGCTATCTGGAATTTAACCTGTGGTATGCTCATAAAAAAAATTTAGTTATCATAGCAACCCAGTATTTGCACAGATGCAGTTAATAACCACTTAACTACTTTCATGCACCTATCAAGCCATTTTATCTAGTATTATTCCAGTAGCAAGCAAACATGGCTGCCATCATCGAATTCCCACCAAATGTAAAATTTGCATTATTATTTGATTTTACAAAATGATAAACATAGTGCAATTGAAATTCATTGAAAGAAGTGTAAGATACATGGACAAAACTTCATGAGTGAAAGGAGTGAAGTTTAAACAATATTTGTCCAACAAGAAGTTTATAGTTAGTGTCCTGGGGCTGAAAAGGAGTGTTACTGACTGAATTTATGGTGCTAGGGACAAACATAACTTCAGAGATTTACTGTGAAACTCTTAAGAAACTCCGAAAGGCAATTCAGAACAAGAAGCAGAGCATGTTGACATCAAGTGTGGTCCTCCTTTATGACAGCACATGGCAGCATGCACTCAAAACTACTTGAAAAATTTGATGGGAGTTTTTCAACTGCTTTCAGAGATGAAAGTGTGGTTGGGAATACAGCAATTCAAAAATCAATGAGGAACTGATGAATGGTGCAAAGAATTGCCAGGTAATAACTGTAATTAGTTTACACAAAAGCTTGTGCAATGCTATGACAAGTACTCATTTTGTATGATGAATATGTTGAGAGATAATTTAGATATGTAAAAAAAATATGTATATAATACATTTTTTCCCTTGTTTTCTTCAGAGATTGATTTCCTGACTTTTATATAACTGCTATGCAGTATTTTAAAATAATATTTTACAATTAAACTGTGCTTTTGTTTCATTTCATTTTAATTATTGAACAATACAATAATATTTAAATGAAAAAATTATCAAATATTATTTCTTCTAATACCAAATCTAAGAACATAATCCTGACTTATAACACTAGATCTATAGGGATTTTGGTTTCAGCTAGTTTTGTGATTTTCAAGAATCTAATCTTGACATTAAACAAGAACTTACTATATGTTTTACCTTTAATTTACAATCTAGAAATTGCATTTTACATCTGTTTTTGAATTAACCAACCATTTGTTTATATGGCCTGAGATTTGAGCCTATAAGATCTGGTTAATCAGGAGTTTACTATATATGTATAATAGTAAAATTCTGTTTACCATTATTTTGTGTGTGCGTGTGTGTAGAAGGAGAGAAATATAATAAATAATAATAACTAAAACATGATTTAATTTTTCATGTTTTTCTATTTGAATAAATCTATAAATGACTTGCTTTTACGTCAATATCTACAGTCAATAACAGCACTATTAGCAAGTTTTCAATAACGTTTGATATCGTACAACGAATAAAAAATAATAATAAAAAAATTTATGATAAATCATAATTTTTTTTATTCCTATTTGAATAAAAAAAATTATGATTTATATATATTATTCATCTAATGTAGGCTTACTGAACAATAAAATTAATTTGATTCAGTTAATTTTATACAATTTTACTTGAATGATGTATTCACCCATTGGTTTAGATTGTGTTTATATTACATTTTATAGTTTTTGCTGATTCTAATAAGTGATTGAGCCATACAGTAATCATACAATTAGTAAAAATAAGCAAAGACAATTTTTATTATGGCAAAACGTTTTTGGACTTTACATCTAGTCCCTCTTCAGTACCATACTCCCAGCTTAGAACTAGAACAATAAACTTGGTAGTTTATTGTTCTAGTTCTAAGCTGGGAGTATGGTACTGAGGAGTGACTAGATATAAAGTCCGAAAACATTTTGCCATAATAAAAACTGTCTTTGCTTATAGTGCTATAGTTATTCTTCATCGTATTTGGTCAAGAAAGCAAAGGTATTTTCTGTTTCTGTTTCATAAAATATAGAATTTAAAATTTATATACCAAATGAAAATTTCATAGTTTTATTAATTTTATTATTAATATATTTAATAAGATAAAATCTTTTGTAATAATTAGAAAAACTAAAATTTTAAAATCAATAAATTCTTTTTAAATTCATGCTTAAACATAGGATTTAATTGAAAGGAAATAGTAAGATCTAAATTGTTTTCTGATATATTCTGACATCACAAGACCTTCACATGACAGTAAAAATATTTTTTAATTTACAAATTAATAATAATAATTTTTATTATTTTTATTAATATAAAGTAAGTATCTCCAACCGGAAAAACCAGAAATTCCAAAATCCGTAATTTTGCTTTCATAGCAGGGAGCTCTTTGGGATAAGACTATGGTTCACTATTTGTGCTATGAAAGACAATAAACAGTATGCATACAGTATAACATACTATTTCAATTCAATAAATCATTAAACATTCTCAGTATAAGGTGTCCATAATTACTTATTTTTTGTTGTGTTGTTTATATAATTGTTAAAATTGTCAAAAAGGTCTGTTAGTGAATTTTTTCTTACTTCTCTTCAATTCTACATATCATGTTCAGGTAGTTACAGTTAACTTATGAATGGATTCATTTTGAACCCTGCTGTTTATAAATCAGATTTGGTTGGAACTTAGAAATGCCCAAAATTTACGAATTTGTACAAGTAAATTTTAATATGATGCTATATATTGGCTTAATAAACATAAAAAAAACCACAAAACTTCAAGAACAGACAAAAAAAAAGGGTATTTCTTATATATCAGACCATTAGGTCTGGGATTCAAATCCATCAAGCTACATCAACCAATCACATAATTTATTGATTACATTACCATCATAAGTCGTGGACTATCTATATTCAAAATCTGGAAAAATCCAAAATCCAAAACATTATCAGTTCAAAACATTTTGGATTAGAGATGTTCAATTATATAATATTATTATTAATCTTAACTTTTTCAATTGTTATTTTTTTAATCTTTTAACTTATTATATACAATAAATCTTCATTTAATATTGAGATTAGGTTTCTGAAAATTGTGGCTTTAACTGAAACCAAAAATTCCATAAGCATAATATGCTTTCCTTCTGATTCTAGAAGAGATACTATTTGGTAATTTTCTATTATTTAATCATTACTAGACTGATTTTCATCCACTGATTATTGTATTGATTTTCATTGGACAGAAATATTTAATAAATGGAATGAAAAGCAATGTTTAATTGTAAATGTTACATAGCATTTATATAATATGATTTATGGGAAAAATTATTTTATAATAAAAAAAAGATTTTTTCAATGAATCAAAGCTATGGATGAGCCTCTTCTCATTTAGAGAGAATAATAAAGAGCTCAAATAATTATAAAGAGCTTATAATATTTTACATGTTTTATGTTGTGTATAAATCTATCATGCATGTTGAAAACGCTTTTCTGAAAATAAATAAACATCTATTCACATAACTAAACAAACAATGAACAAAAAGAAGAATATACCAAATTGACAACTAGGTCTCAAATTAAGATACAACAAAATTCAAACTAGCTTACAGGACCTTAAAATGAAATTATAATTTTATTTTAAGGACCTATAAGCTGGTTTAAGAAGAAGAAAGAAAATGAAAAGAAAAAATTAGTAAACTTAAATGAAAATGCCTAACAATAAATGAATATCAGTAAATGATACTATCAACAACCAAATGATACCAATTTTGAAATCCAAATATGAGAAAAAAAACTAGAGAAAACCCAAATAGCTGAAGGTAAATGATATCACTTGGTTGCTGATAAGAAAAATATATAAGGCACAATCAAAACTAGGATGCAGACGAAGAAAAGAAAAAAAAACAACACGGACAATAACAATACAAGACAACCAATAACAACAACAAAAAAACCGAATAAAACTTAGTAAAAAACCTAGATCCCTGGAGCTAGAAATATGATAAAAGTTCTGGTAACAGAAAACAACAATAAGACCAGCAAGGATCAGGAAATCATAAAACTAAGTCCAGCACTAACCAAACTAAGAAATCAGACTAAACAAGCATTCCCCTAGGAATGGAAGCAGAAACAAAATAGCATAATCTGACAACAGAACAAGAAATAAAAAAAAACATGCAAATTAAGTTATGTTGTATATATAATATAAAAAACATTTAAAAATGTTATTTATTATTTTATGGCAATCTAATAATAAAATAAATACAATTTACTCTTGTATAGCATGATAGTTAATTTCTATAAAATTTATAGTGTGAAACTGTGAAATATGGAAGTAAGAATTAATACAAAAAGATATATTGCATTCCAAACGTTAACAAAAATATATTGTTTTAATTTTATAACTGTCAGAAACTTAATTTTTATTAGAAATAGTAATATTTTTATTTTCATATTTTTGCTTGCTTTGATGGAAGAATTTTTAGACATTCTTTAGATTTCTAAAAATGTAATAAGATTTATAATATTTATTATAGCAAATCATTCTTTTTACAATAATTTTCATTAGATGATTATATAATTAATAATTATTTAAATCATCTAATGAAAATTATAATCATCTATAAGTTAATAGTTAATTAATAATTTATTATGTAACTTATAGTTTAATTAATAGATATATTAAAAAGTAGCAAATACCAGAAAACTTCTATAATATTCCAAAGGCTGCACAGTCTTGAAAACATCGCTAGAAACAAAATTGTTTAAATTAAAAACTATATAATAATAAATTGTTTACATTTATATATCAAAAACCACGTGCTTACTCAGATGAAAACTCCATTTTAAAATTAAGCGATCACGCCATCTGAAAAATCTTTCTACTGAAATATATATATTGAAATTTACAATTTAAATTTTTACTATAAATTTTATAATTGAAAATTTATTTTAGAACTCTCTGCATACTTTTAAAAATACTTTTTAAATAAAAAATAGATTAAATTAACAATTTCTAGAAATAAATTTCAAAATGGCGCTGGATTTGGTGACGTTGCTGTGTTTGTCGTCTGCAATTCTGTTAATTTTGTTCGTTATAGTAGGTTGTTTTTTTATAAAGTTATATATTTTGTTGATATAAATAGTACGATAAGGAATCTAACTTCGTTTTAAAGTTTATAATTTATTTTAAATAATATACAATAAAACAATATTAAAACTCTCATTTAACGGACAATTTCTTTATATTAATTATTAAATTAATTAAAATGTTAATTTTTATATTCTATCCCCATAAAATGTTTTATAATTACGAAATTCATTTTATTATGAATACCTTCTATGTTATTTTTTACAATCGACTTGATTGAAATAGCTTTATATAAATAATAACAAAATTCATGTACAGAATTTTATATTAATTTAAATAGTTTTCTTAGTCTTACTGTCAGATTTTTTTAACAATAATCCTATAGTAAACAAAAACATACCTATGAAATTTACAGTAGAAGCTATTACATATGCTTGGTGATGAATCATATTAATTAAACAATTCCAGTTGGAACCATTAACATTTCATACAATCTTAAATTCGTATCTGGTAAAAGACTTATATACTATATAAAAACTTTGGAGAAAACATGACAGGAACACTGACAGAAATTTTATTATGCAGTAATACCCCAGGAAGCATAACATAACTCAAAAATTACTTAAATCGGGGTATCTACAAATTTCCGAATCTAATACCAGGTACATATGTATTAGGTTCTTAATTGGCTCTTTATTAACAAGAAAATAATAAATTATAAAAGTTTATAATATGTAATTGTAATTAAAGACTCTTAATCAACAAATCACCAAATGAAATATGTATGTATATACAGGGTGATTCATAAAAGATGGGCAAAATTTAAGAGGTGATAGTACACACCCAAACAAACAATTTTTATCAAAGAATGCATGGTCGAAAACAAAACACAAAACTGTTAGAGGGCACCAAAAGTTATGTTCTTATACGAAGCAAAAACACACAAAGAACGATTAAGTTAAGTTATAAAAGCAAATTTAATGGCATGTGATTACAATAAGTGTTCAAA
>WUQG02057225.1:0-10110 GCA_011317285.2 Androctonus mauritanicus | reverse complement strand
CGACGATCTCGTTTTTCTAACATTGAGTAGATGATTGAGCAGGCAATCCTTGATCGTACATTTGTTAATGAAATATAGAAAAATGTATATTAATCTTATTACATGGTATTTTAATTTATTTATTTTATAGCAAAATCGGCAAAATGGTAGCTTACACTGGTTTAGAGCGCCGCGTCGCATCACAAGACGGAGGCGCCAACTAACGGCGGCAAAAAATGGCCAGCTAGCGAACACCGTTTATATATTTTTAGTTTTATTAATTTAACAGAGATGACTGTACCCCTCAGGGCGGTTCCGTACCTGGGGTATCTTTATATTAGTTTCGTTCTGTAGCCAGGCTCAGGGAGGCCCGAGAAAGGCCGGACGGCCTTTCATTTAGGGCCTCCCGTTCCCTCCCCAGGCCTGATGGCCTGGGGGGAAGGCAGGCCGGACGGCCTGCCGTGGGCCTGGCGGGATGGATTTGGCCTGGCGACGTCAGGAGCCAGGCCGAGCAAACGTAGACGTACTGGTTTGTGGGGAAAAAAAAGTGATTGGTTATCGTCGCGTGACGCACAAGGCGTCGCGTCCACCGGTAACCAGTAGGACGACAGGTAAACTAGATTTTTGCCGCTGAATACTTTTAATGGCAATGATGATACATATAAACTCTTCCTTAGTTAACATTTCTCCACAGATTACAGCTATTCAATAAAAATATCAAAAATTAACATTATCTGTTAATAAACTGTAAACTAATTACTCAAAAATTATTTGATATATTCAGCTCATTTAATTTTCCTCTCAAATTGGATTTTTTTTTATAAATTTATTAAGATATTTAATCAAGATTCCAATAAAAATTTATATCAAGATATGTCATAACAGCATTATGAATGACTCAATATGCAATCTTATTAAATCAGTGTCACTTCTGAAATCCTTTTTATTACCTATTTTTACTGCAAATTATTAATATAACAACAAATCCATTGATCATACTTTTAATCACATATGAATAATTTTGCAGTTTAGGGCCCTGACATTTACTCAACTAAACAGTACTTTACAAACTTATGCAGCATTGCCAGATTTTTAATTTTAGAATTAAAAAAGAGGGAATTTTTATTCAAATTAATCAAATCATATTATAAAAGCAATATATTTAATTTTTCATTTTATAAAAAATATTATATATTATACTATAATTATGGTATAACATATATCTAATATTTTTTTAATAAACTTTATCAAACTACGTATTAATTTCAAGCACTCTCAAGCAGTTCCAAACACATACTAAAAACATACATTTAATTACACTTTCGAAATTAAATGTATGTTTTTAGTATGTGTTTGGAACTGCTTGAGAGTGCTTGAAATTAATACGTAGTTTTAGACAAAACCGTTCAGAGCAGAAAAACGTGAATACTGAGTATAGGAGTCATTATCAGCCCAGTAGCAAAACTTCTGCTTGTTTACAAAATCATTTAAGCAGAAATAAGCCTCATCTGACATCAAAAGAAAGTTAAGCATATCTGAATTTTCATTAATTAATGAAAATCCAGATATGCTTAACTTTCTTTAAAAAATTCTCAGCAAAATTTGATCCTTGTGACTTTATCCGATGCTGTCAGCTCAAGGACAAGCTGAATTTTGTAAGAATGGAATTTTAATTTTTTGAAGAGTCTGTCATAGGGTACTGATTAAGTACAATGGAGCAATCCATCAAGCTAAACTTTCTGGGTTCTGCAAGATTGCAGCTTGTTGAATGAGATTCATATTCTAGAAAAATTAGAATAGAAAATGGTGCCAAGAAAAATTTGTATGAGATAATCTCATACAAATTTTTCTTGGCACCATTTTCTAACCCATAATAACAAAATTTTCTGAGAAGATGCATCTCATCTATTGGAATAACTCCAAAACTGCCATTTTGTATTAGTAATCTGAGTTGGTTCTTATAAACATTTCTAATGCAGCAAGGTGATCTTGCACAGATAATCCTCCATAATGATGGCACTATAGGAATTGGTTGATTAGAAAATTGCCAGCTGCTATTGTTATCTACTGGAAACCTGAACAATTATATTTCAAAAATCCATCAGCTGTTTCTGCCTCATCCTGTATTTAATAGATTTGTATTTTAAGCTATTTCAGTTTGATTTTAAAATAATGAAAATTTTTTAGGTGCTACAAAAGATATTGGAACAGCTTTGACAAGATTATGTTTAAGACATCGCAGTGTTGAAACAAAATTCAAATCATATGCAAGGTATATTTTAAAGTTATTTGAAAATCATAATTAAATTTTTAGAATTAATAATAATAATAAAAATCTTGACAATGGAGAGAATAATTGCAGAGTGAACAAAGAAAATGAAAAGTTGAAACAGGTAGATGAATTTAATTTGTGTATCTTGATAAATTCTATAAATACAAGAAATGCAATAAATGATGATACAAATGCCATCCATAAACAATGACATAATGATGTTTTCTTTCATCTTTTATTGTGTTTCTTGCATTTATTTAATCATGATGAATACTGCCAAATCAATTTATAAAATGTTTATGAAAGATAGAAAAATTGATGGAGAGATAATAAGCATGCAAATGCTGATAGTAATGAATAATGTGTGTTCTGGTGTAAGAAATAGATATTTTTAAAAGTGAAAAAATATGCAATATTGGAACTGTATATCACAATAGAATCAAATAATTATAGAGTTGTTTGGAAAGTAATTTCATTTTTTTTATCACAAGTGGCATTAGTTGTATTTTTAATTTGCCAATTTCATTCTAAGCCATATTGTCATTATACATTTTGATAGCTGACATTTCAAGGTTTATTTATAAAAAAAACTTTTTTTTGATCCTATACAATTGTTTTTTTGATGTATCAAAAAAGGAAAACAAAAAGGAGCATTTTTGGCATATTTTGCTTTTTTATTACCAAAAAGGTAAGAAAGCTGTTCAACTAAGAAAACAGTTATGTGAAATGTATGGAGAAGACATGTTAACAGAATGCCAATGCCAAAACTGGTTTGCAAAATTTCATTCTGACAATTTCGATATTAAAGATTCATCATGTTCTGGAAGGCCAGTTGAAACTGATGATGACAAAATAAAGGCATTGGTTGAAGCAAACTGTTGAATAACAACACGAGAAATTGCTATGAGATTGAATTTGTCAAATTTGACCATTCATGACCATATAAAATGACTTGGTTTCATTTCAAAGCTTGATATTTGCATTCAATGCATTCTCAAGGAAAGAGATTTGCTCCATTGTATTGGCATCTGTGATTTGCTGTTCAAACATCAAGAAAATGATCTGTTTCTGAAGTGAATCATAACTAGCAACGAAAAATGGATTGTTTCCAACAATGTCGAATGCAAAAGATCATAGACCAGAAGAGATCAGCCAGCTCAAAGCGCATCAAATGCAGATATTTATCAAAAAAGTGATGCTCTCTGTTTGGTGGGATTTCAAGGGAATTATTTTTTTTTGAATTTCTACCAAACAATTCCACAATTAATTCACAAGTATACTGCTGCCAATTGGAAAAATTGAGTGATTCCATCAAACAGAAGAGGCCAGAATTGATTAACAGAAAAGGTGTAGTGTTTCACCATGATAATGTCTGACTTCATACAAGTTTGCTGACTTGCTAGAAACTGTTGTAGCTTGGATGGGATGTATTACTGCATTCACCATATTCACCAGATCTGGCACCCTCTGATTATTACTTGTTCCAGTCTTTACAAAATTCTTTAAATGGCAAAACATTTAGTTCAAATGAGGATGTCAAAAATTATTTGGTTCAATTTTTTTCAATCACAGATCAAAAGTTTTATCAACATGGAATCATACTACTACCAGAAAAATGGCAAAATGTGTTGAACCAAAATAGTCAATATATAATTGAATAAAATATTTATATACTATAAAAAAAATTGTTATTTATTTTCATGAAAAAGCAAAATTACTTTTTGAACAATCTTATATGTACAGTTCAGCATGTGTTTTCAATTCATTGCACTGCTTTATATTATTGTTAGCGTTATCTTTTAATCTAATTTTTAATTTTTATAGGTCCCAACATCTATTGTTTTCCCATTTAGATAGATTAGAATTTTTTCAGATGTTCTAATAAAAACAATGAATTGAGATTTCACTGTAATTTTTAATATATTGTAAATTATAAATATATTTCAAAATTTTGTTTAAAATTTCTATATTTAGGCAGAAGTTGTTGCTCAGACGAAAATAGTATTTAATGAAAAAGAATTATTACAATTAATACATCAACATTTAATGAATAAAGGTCAGAGAACTCTTTTTTTTTTTTTTTATTGATATGATTTTTTTCTACAAATTTTGACATTGAGTACCAGAAAATTTTAGAAATAATTTTTTATGCCATTAAACATTAAGACAAAAAGAACTGTATTTGATAAAGATTTATTTTGTAATTTTTACTGCCTAAAAACAATTGCTAAAGCCTTCTATATAGTTATTTATTATTCCCATAGATTCTTTAGTATTAATGACCCATAATTATGCCTTTTATAATTATGGTCCATTTTTAAAATAAAATGATGTGGTAGCTCATATTGTATTTTATTTTGACAGTTGTTGATACATAATTATAGTAGATTTAACATTTGATTTGAATTTTCAGAACTATTACAGCAATAAGGATAATTCTTTTGATAAAAGATTTATTATAAAATAAAAAAAATTTAAACTTTTATGCCTTTCTAACAACATAAAAGAGAAAATATTTAATGGAAATATACATTTAGGATGAAATAAAGATTCTCATTTTTATGCATATTGATTATATTAAATGAATGCATGTTTTTTGTAAGGTTTTAATAATCTACTTATTTAGAATGCATCTTATTTAGAATAAAATATCTTCAGTTATGTTTTTTTATAAAATATGAAATCACCCTCTATTCTGATAACATATCTTTTGTACAGTCAATATTTAAAAAATTTGATGAAAAAATGAACTTTGTTCAGTTATAATAAGCATAACATTTTAAGAAAATTTTTTCAGGTTGATAAAATTTTAAGTAATTCAATAGAAAACTTGATAAAAATTTCCCTAAATAAGTTTCAGAAATATTTCATTCTGATAGTTATAATAACAAAAATCATTTTAAAGTTCATTTATTAACAAAGAATGTTTCATCTTCTGTTAAATAGTTCTGATAAATCAGATTTTTTTTACAGTAATTGGCTTCTGGGCAAATATAGTCTTTGCTTTATTTTTTTGGAGTCATTTAAAATTATTGATGAATCATATAAGTGTTTAAAATCATAGACAACAAATCATGATGCAATCAGTACAATTAAATGAATTATTTATAAAAGCTTTAGCTATAATGTTTGTAGACTATATATTATTTTTTTGATTATGGGCTCATAAATATTTTATAAAGAACTGTCAAAGCTATTGAAATATGGAAAAACTTATTAGAAAAATAATAAACAATTCAATAATGTATAAAGAATTAATATGCTTCAAAAAAAATTTAAAGTAAATACTTTATTTAATGGATAAGAGATAGTATTGATTTTTTAACTATTACAAGGCAACAATTTTGTAGATTTCATGGTTTATTTTATCACTGAAAAATTGATGATAAGCAAATATAAAAGAATATCTATATATTTTAATCTTTTTAGACTTGTAAAGAGAATTCATGTTTAATATCAATATTCCAAATTTTGTTTCTTTGTTTTGGAAAGAAAATCAGATAAATCAAAGAGAAATGCAGTTAAAATATAATTCCTAAATCTTATAAAATTTGATCAGAGTTCGAATTTTTCAAATCAGAAGAAATATCATAATTTAACATAATTATTAAAAATTTATAACTTTACATATAAATTATCTGGAACTATAATTTATGTATAAAATTATAACTTTAACTAAATGTAGACAATAGAAATTAAATATGATTATCAATGTGTTAAGAATATTTTTAAATGAATAGAAAATTGCTAAATTAAATATTTATTATTTAAAAACGATCTTTTAAGCTTATTTAGACTAAAACTATAAAAAATAATTTATTTAAATGTTTCATGATACTAATTTCATTAATTAATTTATTTTTAGGTAATCTGTCTTTTAATTAAAAACTCCAAATAAATATAATTTATTTGCAATTTTTATCTAAAGAGAGATTAAAAGACAGTTTTTAGATAGGGAAAAAATTTGCTTATACTAATTGCTAAGGTTTAAATCTTTGTTTTAATATTGTAAATAACAAAATTTTTGTAATTATAATTTTCTCATAGTATAAATTTTTTGTTTTATATATTTTGTAATTGTTACTATATTTTAAAAATTAAAATGGTAGCCAAAATCAAAATTAGCATGTCCTCTAGTTTTACCAGTATATTATATAAATAAAATTTTTTATCAAAGATATTTTGAAATTTTTATATATTTTTTATCAGAAATATCATCAAAACTATTAATATGAATTCAAATTCCTATTACAGTGGTATCTTGACTTATGAACTGATAAATAACGAATAATAATTCGTTGTTCCACCATTTTTAAAAGGAACTGATAAGAGTTTCCTGCTGAATGCATAAAAGTTGGACAAAAAAATGCTACTATTCGTTGAATATTATTTATGAAATCTTGTGAATATTATTTATGTAGGGACTATAAACACACACAAATTAGGTATAAGAACAAAAAAATTTTCATATAAATGGTAAATAAGTGTAAACTAATACAAAACATTAAAAAATTGCAATTATAAATTATAAATTTTTCAATATTTGAAAAAAGTCTTATAAAATAAGAGAATATACAGAAGCACATCAAAAAACAACAACCAGGTTATTGAATAACCATGATCTGTGGTTATTCATAGAAATCAGATGATTGAATTATCAAACAAACGTTGATAATTCAATCAACAAACATTACTTGTTTATATTGTCATATATACAAGTAATATGACAATATAAACAAACGTCGTTAGTTGCAAAATATTTGCAAATCAACAAATTATCATCATATTATAAATACATAAAAAAAAATTCATCTGCAATATAAGAAAAAAATTTCAAGAGAAATATGAAAAAAAAGTTTCTTGCTCCTTAGGCTTAGCATTTGCAAATTTTTTTATATAGAAATAATTCAAAATTTAGAAAAAAGAATGATGCAGCATAATATTAACTACAAAACTGCAAATTTTTGTATCAAAAAAATATACCAAACAAAAGTTATGGTGAAAAAATGAAATATTGAAATTTTTAAAAAACCCGCATGGAGTTTTGGACGATACATTGTGAAAATATTAAGAAGCACAAAGGGTTAAACATGTATTCTATTTTTGTTTTTTTTATAAGATTTATTTAGTTTTATTAAAAAAACAAAATATTTATTACCCCATAATATATATATATATTTTTGTATAAGAACTGTATTTATACAAAATATAGTATATTGTTTTGTAGTTTTAACTTGTAAATAGGAAGTATTTATAAAATTAGATTTCTATGAAAATGAAAGGTATACCAATTTTTTATGAAAAAAAGAGGCACAGACGCAGAGTTTAGAAAACACTGAACTTAGATTTAAAAAAAAAATTGGTAATTTTCATTTATCTTTTTGATTTAACTGTCTTTTTTTGAATCAAACTCTTGATATTTTTTCATAAAAATTTTATTAATTTCAGGTGAATTTTCTTGCTATTTGATATATATTATTGCATTTTTAAGTTTTTTCTTTTCAGATGATTTATTTTTTCATTTTTTTGTGTTCATGTGGCTGGTTAATGCAAGATCAAATAAAAGGGAGTCTATTGCAATAATTATGGAAATATTAGTTTTGTTGTTGTTGAAAGATGGCAATGAGTATTTAACAATGGAGTTCAGACTTAAATTATGGTGGAAAATGGAGCTGGGTCAAATTGCTTGAATAATTTCAGAATATAGAGAGAAATCAACTGTTTGAATAAATCTACTTGATTATTTAGAACTATATTTTTTTTGTTATGATATTTTTATAAATTATCTATATCTATATTTTGATTATTATTTTGTAATTATTTTGGATAATTAATTATTAGGCCAATTTGAGCATTTTAATTAAGGAAATCAACATAATAGTTTATTTTGTTTATTTTTTATTTACTAAATAAATGATAAACTGAATAAAATATATTTTTATACTTATATAAATAATAAAACCATTTAAAATGAACCCAAAATCCATTTTCAATTAGTAGCAAATTCAGGCATTATAGACCATAATCAGTGCAATAACTGTAAAATAGATTAATATAACAACAATTTTTTAAATGCATGTTAAATTTAAAATCCAAAAATTTAAAAACTTCACATGTTTAAATCACTTATAATTTTAAATTTATTTAAAATTATAAGTGATTTAAACATGTGAACTTTTTTACATAAATGAAGAAAGCTAAAGAATAAATGCTATAAAAATTATAGAAAATAATAATACAGTCTATCTAATGCTCATATTTACATTAAAAAATTAATTAATATTTAATTGTATGCATCTTTGATCTGGCCAATTAAGTATTCCCAAGCTGTAGGAAGGTTGCAAAAGGTCTTTAAATTGATAACATTTTTGTTGAATGTATTTTCTTAATTTATATAACATTTTTCTTGTATAAAATTCTTGTCAGATGTTGTCTTTAATATTGCTGTATTATCTCAATCCATTTCAATATTCAAGTCTTTCAAGAACTGTATCACATAGTGGTCTTGCCTGTAGTTATATAATGTTTGTTTTCTTTCTGCTAGCTGAAAGAATACTACTACTATCTACTTATATTAAATATAAAAAAAAAATTTTATTTCATAAATAAATAAGAAAATAATAATCTTCATTTGACAGAATCGTCAAATAATATAATAAACAATTGATATATAAAGTAGAAACTAGTATTGTTAAATTTACATTACTGCATACTCAAAAGTCAGAAGTCAAAATTAACTGTTTTGGAAATAATATAGATGTATTTATCATCTTTCAGTCATTATCTTTTAGATAAAAATTTAAGATAAAAATTAAATAGAAAATTTATAAATATAATAAAATTTAATAAAATCAATGCATAAAATAAAGTATATGGGAGAAAAAGTGCAAAACAGTCTATCAAATAGATGAATTTTTGAAATGTAGAATTTTATTCTAAACACCACCAAAAGGAAGGAAAATTTTTTTGAATAACAGTAATTTGAAAACTATTTATTGACAAATCTAGTTAATTAAAAATTGTCTTGATTCCTATTTATTAACACATTGGTATTGTTATTAATTGCATTGATGAGAATTTCATAATTCAAGACACAATCATATCTCATCACTTCAGCTATATCTCTCTAGTATTTCATTTTCACTGCACTCAAACACTTTCTATACCTTTCATCCCGTACCCAGGTTTCACTTCCATACATCAATGTTGTGACCAACACACACTGATATTCAGCCATCCCAGCAATTTTTGACAGATTCTCATTCTGGCATATCTTCCAAGTGCATTCACAAATTTTAATCCATTATTTGCTCTTCTCAATCCCACCATCAATGTCTCCCTCTAAAACATATTTCCTAAATATACAAACTCACTCACCTGTTCCAGATTTGCCCCATTCAGTTCAACTTCATATCTTGTACATTTTTCATCCTTCTCAAACATGAGTACTTTTGTCTTCTCTGCATTTATTCTCTTCTGTTTCCTCTGACATGATTCTCTCAATTGTGCAACAAACATCCTCAAATCTTGTTCCTCTCAGAGAGAAAAACATGTCATCAGCATATTGCAGACAACATACACTCTTACCATCTATCTTCACTCCTAATTCACTCATAGCAGTTTCCTTCAGGCATGCTTCCATGTATATATTTAACAGCTATGAAAAAATACACACCCTTGTTTCACTCTTTCCTCAGTTGTAAAGCACTCTAGCATTCCTTTATTTATTCTCACACTTACAGAACTGTTATCATACATTGCTCTCATTGCCTGAAGCTGCTATTCATTCACACTATATTCTCTCACAAGGGAACATCGCACCCGATATGTCTGGGATTTTGCCGATATTTTGTCATCTG
>WUQG02057214.1:0-10110 GCA_011317285.2 Androctonus mauritanicus | reverse complement strand
GAGTCCCCCGAGACACTTCCCACGATCATTTTTATATTGTCTCCAATATCGAGACCTTTCACCTCAGCTGGTGAAGGAGAAAACGTTGTTTTGGACGTTCGTCCTAACCGGACACCTGTGTTTATTATTCCAGTTTGATTTAATTGTGGTGGGGACAAGAGTCCACGGTTGGTTTATACGATTCGTTATCGTGTGTCACTTACGTGGGTGTCTCTCCCTCTCCTCCAAATTCCTTTCTCCGATTTCCCCTTTTTACAATAAAAGAAATATAGGATCCGGAGGTGAGAGGTGACACACCCCTTCCAACCCGTACTCTTGTCCCTCACAATACTCCCCACTTTCCAAAATGATCTACATTTGTAGATTCATTTTGATTATTAATTTCTTTCTTACAATTATTTATTCTAGAACTCTCTCTCGCGAAGTTGATCTTTGCGTAGGAACCGACCGACTTTAGATACGACTTCAAAATAACAGGAAAGGACAAGGTAATAAATGATAAAAAAGATGTTTATTATTTCTGATTAAAATTCAAAATAATTACAATAATTTCAAAATAATGATAAAAATTTCAAAATAATAATAATAATAATTCAAAGTAATTCGTAACATATATATATGGATTATAGGTATATAAGATGATTACATAAATTGAATCTATCATAAACATTTTTGAATAACATGAGTTTACATAAGGTTAAGGGATGCGTCATTCTTGTGAATTAGCCGAGTTTAACGGGGAGCTCTGCCTCTTCCCGTATTCTGAGTCGGAGAAGGAAGTGAGTTCATATTACTGGGTCGTTCCTGACGTGAAATTGAATTACGTGACATGGTGTCTTCCTGGGAATTCATTTCTGGAGGTGATGCTTCTGCTTGTTCCGGAAATCGTCGTCTGGAGGAGGAATTCTGTTGTCTAGGTGAAGGCGGAGGGGACTCGAAGGCTCTTGAGGCGGTGGATATTTCGTTAGTCAGGTGAAAATGAGCCAACTGCACCTGCATACACAGAGGGGATTTTGTCCCAGCAGGTAGCAGTATGGCCACCTTCAAATCGTTAGGGTTCTCCGTATTAATTTGTTTACCTCTGTCAATTGCTTGGCAAAGGACGGCCGGGTCTAATCGTCGAATTGTAGCCGTAGGTGGTTGTCGCGGAGGCGTTGTGGCTGGTGAAGATTCCCAGGGCGAACCCATGGGAGTACTATCATCCCATCCATCGCTCCACCTTTCTGCCATATCGATTGCCGATCTGTGAATAAATAATTTGAATTGATTTGTCTTCTTCGTTTTCGATATTTAAAATTATGAATTATATATGTATTTTCTCCCCCTTTTTGGTGTCTTTCCCCTTTTTTTTTTCTTCAAGGAGAAATTTCCTAATTTTTCTTCAAAACAATCATAATTTCTAAAATCTCCCCGTTTTTGACAGGAAGTAAGTCTTCTTCACCCACTCGGACTCCCCAGTTGTCTTCCCTCAGCTTTCGGATATCCATTTGTATACCCGCCACTTGAACTTCATGCTGAATAGATTTGCGCTCGGACTTTAGTGTAACTACGTATTTAAATCGAGCAGCTTTTGTTTCTGATCCAATAAGTTGGACAAAAACATCCAATTGTGGTCGGTTATTTATTTTTTTAAAGAAGGCGGAGATAACGAAATAAAGATGGAAATAATGATGTAAAATAACCCAAGGCGTATTGTCGGAGGTCGACTCTAAATAAGTTAGGATGAGGCATAATTTCTTGTTGGAATTGTATGGTAATAGAGGATGGTCGGATTTAAAATGAGCCGGAAATTGGTCAACCTCTCCCTCCCAGTCACATTGAAGTTCCAGGAACGGACAGTGACAGTGTCGGAGGCTGCATTCCGATTCATGTTTAACAAGTTCACCTAATGGTTGGAGAACTGGACATCCGCTTGCATGGTAAGCGCATGGATATGGCAAGGCTACAGCTAGGTTGTCGAGGATCAGGTTTTTGTGGGACCCCAAGGGTCCCCGGCAGGTAGGGCAACGTTCCTCAATGCGCTCAAAACATGAAGAGCAAATGATATGTCCGGCCGTGCATGTGCGAATAGGAGGACGTCCCAGTGAGTAACACACTGGACACTCCAATTTAGGTGCAATTTCTGAAACGTTAATTGTCGCCTTAGTAGCCAATACTCGTTCGAGCTCCGAGGCCATTCTGCGACTGGAAATAAAGAAGTAAAAGTTTGTCTCATGTTGAATTATATATGGATAAGTTTAATTGTCAATGTAATAGCCTATATAGTAAAATTTAGATTTAAATAATCATAATAAAATGTCTAACTTTACACAACGTATATAACTATCCTATTAGCATAAGCATAACTGATAAATGAGGTAAATAACCCCTTTTTCTCCTAAATACGCAGGGGAGTTTCCTCATTAACGTATAATGCTGGATATATTGACTTGTGCTGTTCATTCTCCTTTATTGAAGAAAGCGGCATTATTTCCGGCGTTCCTCGTGGCGGGCTGCACTTTGGAGTTACGTCGGGAGAAAGCGGCTTTAATTCTAACGTTTCTCGCGGCGGACTGCACTTTGGAGAAACGTGAGTCTGATTGTCTCCTGTACCTCCACGCTTGTTCGTTCTCTGGCTATTACTGCACAAGTGACGCAAGCGTTTTCGGAAAACTACAAGAATGACAATTATAACTATAATGACTAAACTAGTCGTTCCTGAAGTTATCTCTTTTAAATAGGTGGGTGGAATATCCCTTTCTCTCACAAATGATTCTTTCAATTTGTTGATCTCTACCTTCATGTTCTTTAAGGTATCTCCGGCAGCATTTAATTTGACGTCTATGGGAGTTTGTTCTCTCCCCTCACTTCCCAAGGTATAGTTATGATATAGCTGAACCAAGTCAATTTCCGACTTGTTCAGTATATCTGTAACCAAAGGGAAAACTAAATGAGTCTTTGTTGTTAACCGTAGTGTAGATCGCTGTTGAAAGTGAGCGGTCAATTTTATACCAGGTAAATGACCTGTACATGAATTTGGTAAGCTAAATATATTTGTACCCGTTAATTTGATAATCTGTGACGATGTTACTGTGTTAATCAGCCGAGGACATTCGACCACTAAGCTTAACGGTTTGTCGGTTGAGTAGATCCATGTCCCGACCTGGTCTAACCTCCGAAATACGGGTGAATGCGTGGCTGCTAATCGCTTATCGCATATTTGAGCGACTACAGAATCAAAACCCATAAACAATGCATATTCGCAATTGCGATACGGGCTCTGCCAAATAGCCGTCTCTGGTGAGCAGATTGATATCACTCCCGTGCGACATTTCAAAACCTCGTAGGTGTCAAGTAGTATGTAAGACTGCCGGTTTTTAGACAAGGCGATAAATGCATATTCTGTGCGATAATAGGCAAACATGTTAATACTCGGATAGTAGACGGGAAAGCTCACGACCTCAAATAGATCGAAAAATTGGTCGGGATTCATTAATGGGATGTCGATAAATAATCTCAGTGTGTTGGGTAACGCCACTGCTGTTACAGTAATCAATTGGTAATATTTAAACAAATTATCTTGTCGGACTGGCTCTATTAAGGACATATCGTTCGGCAGGTGGTTATTGATATCCGCTAATGCGGTCAAAAGTGACCGTCTCGGGACAAAATATGCGCTCAGGCGCCCCTGTTCTAACACCTCTATTGCGGTTCTGAGATTGGAGACTTGTGACCTGAATTCAGCAATTGCCCCTTCCATGTATCGGAGCGCTGTACCAAAGAAAAACGAGTAACTATATGTATGCATTGTCTTAATTAAATGTTCTTGACCTTGGATCAACAATTGGATACGTTGGCGATTGTCTTGTACCGCGATTAATGTATCGTTTAAAACTGTGGCTTGCGCTTCTAATATATGCACGATAGTTTCCTGACCGGTTTTAATCTGTGACACCCGTGTGTTGAGGTCTTCAACCTCTTTCGAAGTGGCTGTTCCAAATAAAAACTTTAATAAATCTCCCCCTAAATCAATAAGTGCCCTCTTTTTCTTTTTATTGATATTTAGAGTAACCAACGATTTTAAATCTTGGTATTCCGTGTTTTGGCTTCTAAGAATTCGATCCAAATTTAGAGCTTCTGTAGCGGTATAATTCCATAGCGATTTTATCATTGCTGTAGTTTCACCGCCTTTCCTTTGTGCTACCCTAATTAATTGTCGTAGATTTTGTAAATGCTCTTTCAATCGTGTCAATTGCAGATCAAATTCTTCGAAAGTTATATCGACCACTAGAGTCCAATGACTAGTAGTAAGAAGAAAGTTTCCCTGGTTTACGAAGACGACCCCTTTTTTTAACGTTGATTGGTTGGCCATATTATACGCCGTTAAAATAATTATTATGAGTACAATGCTCCTACTTCCCATTGTCAGTTCGTTGATATCTGTAAATAAACGATATCAATCGGTTTTCGTTTTTGTAACTGGTTCGCTTAGTATTAGTGTTTATATCACATTAACTTAGTTTATTTACTTCCTTTATTTTTAATTGTTTATGCCCTTCTCGGGATTTTTGAACGCGAGGAGGTAGCGGGGACCCAGGCCAAATCCGGAACTGGCCCCCGACTACGTAATGCGTAATCGTGCGACTTCTGAGGCTGTGAACTCGTGTCCGGGGACGGTTCACTCTGTTCGTCCCTAGTTTGAAGTTCGGGCCTCAGTGAAGAAAATATCAATTCGTCCCACGGGTCGGTCTCTGGTTCGGGAGTTCCTTTCGGCTCGAGACCAGTTCGTGCTTGAACCCGATCCGTCTCCTCTGCCGATTCGAACTCCAATCGCGCAATCGCTGGTTTCAGCCGATTCGCATGAACCAAAATCCTCTTTTTCGTTTTAATATCTTCTATAATGAAATTAACTGGACTAGTCTCTTCTATCACTCGATACGGTCCGCTATACCTAGGGTAAAATTTGCGTTTTAGACCCTGCGGAATGTATACTTGATTCACAAATACTCTGTCGCCTATTGAAAAATGATACGGCTTTGCTTTCGAATCATGATAAATTTTACGTGCCTCAGCTGCGTTCTGCGAATGCTGTTGTGCCAAATTATGAGCCTTTTTTAATCTAAGTTTTAATTCTGTTACAAAATTCTCTTCTACATCGTGCATAGCGATATTTGGCTTTGTAACTATGTCAAATGGATATGTAGGATCCCGTCCGTATAGTAAGTAGAATGGGCTTTCATTCGTCGAAGCGTGGACGGTTGTATTATATGCAAACAAAACATATGGGAGCATCTCGTCCCATTGAGTCTGATCCTTTTCCACATAATGGGCGAGCATGTCTATAAGTGTTTTATTAAGGCGCTCTACTACGCCATTACAAGCAGGGTGATACGCTGTTGTTAACAGTCGTTTAATCCCCAGACTCTCAGCTGCTTCTTTCATCAGTTTAGATGTAAAGTTTGTGCCGCGATCGGTGAGCAATTGCTTGGGCACTGAATGCCTTAAAACTACATTCAGGACGAAAGCTTTCGCGACAGTCCTTGCAGAAATCTCCGGCAACGGTATGCATTCCGCATACCGGCTAAAGTGATCTACAAACACGAGGATGTATTTATTACCTAATCTAGTGGCAGGCAACGGCCCTACAATATCGAGAGCGGTCCGTTCAAAGACCTGAGTTAACTTTGGGAAGGTCTGTATTGGCGCCTGGCGTTTGTTGTCCTGTCGGCGGCGTATCGCGCACCGATGACAACTCTCACAATACTTTGTTATATCTTTATGCATTTCGGGCCAGAAAAACTGCGGTTCTATTTTCTTCCGCATTTTCCTAGCACCAACATGTCCTGACGTAGGTGCATCGTGGAAAATATTCAATATATATCCTACCATTGATCGAGGTATCACTAGTTGATGCCAAACTTCCCTTCGAGTCTGACACTGTTTTTGTCTGTATAAAATGCCATTACCATCTAAAAAATAGTTCGCATATTTATCGCTTAGATTAGAAGTGTCATTCTGAGATAAACTTTGAATAATATCTTTGCATCTAGTGTCCAATTTTTGTTGTTCCCCTATCTGTTCTATGCTAAAAATGGGATTGAACTCTCCGATAGCGGCTATAGGAACACGGCTAAGCGCATCGGCATTCCCGTGTGTCCTGCCCGGTTTGTGGATGATTTTAAAATTATACTCTTGCAATTGCAGGTTCCATCTGGCTAATCTCGAGCTCGGGTCCCTAACATTCAACAACCAACGTAAAGGTCGACTGTCCGTGTGGATTTCGAAGGAGCGACCATACAAATAAGGCCTAAAATATTTTACGGCCCATACTATTGCCAGACATTCCCTTTCGGTAGCACTATAATTGACTTCTGGCGCTCTAAGTTGGCGGCTAGCATAAGCCACCGGCAATTCCCCTCGTTCATCTCGCTGTGACAAAATCGCGCCTATTGCGTAACCCGAGGCATCCGTGGAAAGTATAAAGGGTTGAGCAAAATCAGGAGAACGCAGCAACGGAGCTGTAGTTAGAATATCCTTCAATTGTTGAAAAGCTTCCTCGCACGAATCATCCCAACTAAATTTTGTGTTATTCTTTAACAGTGACGTGAGAGGTTTCGCTATCCTAGCATATGACTCAATATGTCGCCTATAATAACCTGTCAATCCCAGGAATGATCGCACTTCCGAATCATTCCGAGGTCTTGGAAAATTGACTACACTCTCTATTTTGGAAGGATCTGGTCTGATACCTTCCTCCGACACCTCGTGACCTAAAAATTTTATTTGTCGCTGCAAGAAATGACATTTTTTTGGCTTTAGCTTAATTCCCGCTCCTGCTAATCGTTTCAATACCAATTCGAGTCTTTCTAAATGACTCTCGAGATCCTTACTGAAAACTAGTATATCGTCTAGGTAGTTTAAACAAATTTTATTTTTCAACCCGTGCAGGATATGACTAGCTGCCCGTTGCCAAGTCGCAGGGGCGTTGCGGAGTCCCATCGGCATACGGCGAAATTGGTAGTGGCCGTCCGGTGTGGAGAATGCGCTTTTGCCCCTGGACTCTTCTGCTAACGGCAGTTGCCAGAATCCAGACAGGGTGTCCATCGTGCTAAAATATTTCGCCTTGCCAATTAAGCTAAGATTCTCGGACACCAGTGGAATTGGAAACGGATCCTGCGCACACGCGCAATTAAGTTTCCGGTAATCTATTACGAAGCGGTAACTACCGTCCTTTTTTTTGACTAACAGCGCTGGCGCTGACCAAGGCGAGCTCGAATGTTCAATCACTCCATGTCTCAACATCTCTTCTACTATCTCATTCATCTTTTCCCTCTGTGCGTACGGTATCCGATAGGGAGGCTGATATATCGGCGAACTATTGCCTGTGTTTATCTCGTGTTGTACCACATCGCAATACCCTAAATCGAAGTTATTAGTCGCAAAGACATGCTTATATTTATACAATAACGTCAACAATGGTTTCTTTTTGTCCTTTCCGATTTTTGTCCAATCGAAAAGATTCCCGAAGTCCTTTTGACTCATATTCATAATCGCCTCGTCTTTTTGTAACTTTTCTTCATTTGTTTGTTCCTCCGTTTCTTCCGTCGCCGGCAAGAATTTACCTACTGTGTCTTGTTTGCGAAGCTTTATCGCATTCGTTGTAATGTTCATAATTCTGACGGGGACGTGGCCTTTACCCTTTGTTTGGACTAGCACGTCCATCGTCGTCAGTCCCGGTACGCTCAAATTTTCGGACTCTATCACACCTAACTGATTTTTGTTTCGAATGCCCGTAACTTTTGCAATAATAATAACTTCCGACATTGGAGGGATAATTTCGTCTTTCAGCAGATACACAGTCTTCGAGCCATCACGGCAATTGACAGACTGTTTCTCTGATTCTCGCTTCTTACGATGATCCTTAATTCTGTTTCCAGTATAAGCAGCAGTACTTTGCTGTGTAGATTGCTTTACAGTTATCTGTCTACACACTTCGCCTTCAAAATTAACACGTGTGCCATCTGCTAACACTAATTTCGATTCATGTAGTGATATCATCAAATGTTGTTTTATAATAATATCGCGACCTAAAATGCCATCGTTCGG
Source organism: Androctonus mauritanicus (assembly GCA_011317285.2). NCBI lineage: Eukaryota > Metazoa > Arthropoda > Arachnida > Scorpiones > Buthidae > Androctonus > Androctonus mauritanicus. The sequence goes on along the minus strand of WUQG02057214.1, from coordinate 2,025 downwards.
TGCAGTTATATACGGATCTACAATGTAACAAGCGTGCCTAAATCGCAGTGAGCCTATCTGTAAGGTAAACTCGTGCCTTCCATAGGTTCGTATTAAGTGTCCCGTGACACTTTGTAGCTTTAAGCGTGTATCACAATACGGGAATGAAAATCTGCCCAAGGTGTCTACAAATTCCCTCGATAATAAAGTGACCTTAGCTCCAGTGTCTATCGTTAAATAACCCGTTCGACCGTTCACCAAACATTTTAAACTCGGGTCTGCGTCCTTGTCAGATTTCCTCTCGCTCATTCCCTTAAATTGTATAACATTTTTAAATTTATTATAATTAACGCATCTCTGCTTCTCTCTTTTTTTTGTTACCGCAGCGTGCAATGTCTTAATTCTTTTATTATTCGTCCTAACACGTTTGTTCGAAACGGGGTTGACTCGTTCTAGTCAAGAGACTGATCTCCTATGATTTTGTTCGCGGTTTCTACTCTGAGAATATCGTTGGAGACCCGAACGGGGTCGTTCTAACATACGTTGTGGTGGCTGAGATGGATTCCGAAAGCGTTGATCCCCGTATAGCCCACTAAAAGTCCGGGGTGGTGCTACTCTCGGTATCGACCTTCCTCTATGATTTAGATGATAATTAACAAGGTGAGACTGTAGAGGCCAGCCATAACGCGGCTGCCTATATATGTCCTGTGGTTGAACCCAGCCTTGTTCGTGGTATCGCGGAGGCGTAGGAAATCTATAGCGCGGTGTCCCTCGTGTTCCCGACGGTATGGTATATTGCGAGGTAGTTGCAGGTTGTGAGTTTGTCTTACTCTCTACCTTAGGTTCTAACTTATCGAGCCTATCGCTGATTTGTTTAATCGCAGTTTGCAAACTTTCTGTGTCTTTGTCAACTTGCCCGACTGGGTCTATCGCCTCAGCGGCAACGTTGACTCCGTTAATTTCCTCAATTTTGCCCACATAAGGGCGCGGCTTACCTACTACCTGATCTATTAATTCTTCCCGTGTAGCAACTAATAGCGCCTCCTCGAACGTTTTTGGATCGTGAGACATAACTGTTCGTTTGATCCTATCATTAATCCCGTTTAAAAATTGAACCCGCAATCTTTCATCCATTTCTCTCTTTTGACATTGCTCTACTACTGCTCGTTCTTGCTCGTTGGCGCTCGCTACCTCAATTGATGTATCTGCCGCCAGTGATTGCAATCTAACTGCGAATGTTTGTACATCTTCTCCCCTTTGCTGTGTACACGCATAGAAATGTTGTAGCCTTATTGTATATGGCACCTTGGCGAAACGTTTGAGCATCTGAGCCTTAAAATCTTTGTAATCTATTACGTCCTTTATTCTAAAATCGCGCCACGCATACTCTCTCGCGATTCCTGAGAGTTTACACTTCGCAATTCCTAATTTTTGCCGCTCTGTCCATGACGCTAACGTAGCTATTTCTTCTATGGTGTCGAAAAAGTCTGTGACGCGTTGCGTCGGTTCCCCCGCGAAAGTAGGAATCATTCCCGTGAAAGAGGAGAATGATCCCACGGAAGCCGTCTCTGGTCTCGCTACCGAGTCCGCCTCACTAGCCATCTTGAAGTGAATTATGCAATTTTTCTCTCACTAATCCACCCGTTTAAATCGGTCTCGATTAACCTCCAAAATAACTTCAATGATCCCACTTCTGACACCAGTGTGGAGATGCCGAGACCGATGGCGGATCAACAGGCTTATGGCCTTGCCGCGGTAATACGGCGCGTCACGGGTAAGGACGGGTAGTGAGGCCGGACTCCGAGACAGAGACTACAGGTTGTTAAACCAATGACTTCCTTTTATTATAACAGTCAGAAAGAGCTCTTTACAACCATAACCCGACAATTTAAAAAGGGAATACCTTTCGTAAATGGACAAATATAATCAGCGACGTACACAACTGAAGACAGAAAGTTCTTGTAAAAATATATATATCGATGACAAGCGATGAAAGTCCTTGTCGAAGACGATGGCGATAGTTCTTTGTAAATATCACCAGCGATG
>WUQG02057203.1:0-10111 GCA_011317285.2 Androctonus mauritanicus | reverse complement strand
ACGCTATCAGGCTGATAGCTAACTTTTGTGTCGTGCAATACTCTGTACTTAATCTTTAGATTTTCGAAAGGATTAGATTTATTCTAGCGATAACTATTCTGCAGATTAAACCGAAAGTCGTGCAACCGGCCCTAAGACTTGTAATTTACAAACTCAATAAATTTTTACGATTTTCGGTTATATTAAAAGAAGTTGTGAAAAATATTCACGTTAGATATGATATACGTAACATCTTGGTTTTTTTCATTTCTAAATGGGCAGAGAAAGTGAAAACTCTCCCATACACCATAAGTTTAAAAATACTAAATAATGGAAATAATTGTATTTATTTATATACGTCACTGAAAAATTTTAATACAATATAATAGGAATGAATAATAAATATCGCCATCAAAATTAATAACTATGTAAAATATTTTTTTATATATATGCAAATTAATATTGGCGACGTAAAGAGAGTAATTGCGCATGTCAAAAAAATTGTACAGAGCTATTTAAGAAGAAACCCAGAAATTCTTCAGAAAGTCGGGTATTTTTATTTTTATTATTTTATTTTATTTTTTGACAGAATGGATCAACACTCTATAAACTGGCACGATGATGACAAGAACTTTCTTGTATCTGAAACCGCGTGCACTAGTGACGTAAGTCTCTTAATTTTCATAACTGACTTGTTAGTCTACCTGTTCGACAAATCGCATTGTTTCTTGATGCGATTCTCCGGCGGAGACTTCTCTCTTTAATATCACAATAGAAGAGAATGTTACAAATTTGCATATTGGTTGGCTATTTTGATATAAGCAAACTCTTTTTGTTTTCTTTTTGAATTAACAAAAATGGAAGCTCTATTTCAGAAATTTCTTAAAATAGAGCTTCCATTTTTGTTAATGCATGAATAATAATAATGTCGTCGTCGTTTTTTATACAACATATCTTGTAGCACTTAGGAGAGCGAAAGAATGCTAGCGACACTGTTTACATCACAGTTCCATGTAGCTGCTCGAACATGCTCGCATAAACATATGTACAGTATGTCATAGTGACTTGTTAGCGTATTGCGGTGCAATTCGACTGTTGTTTATTTGCAGGTGGACCAATTTTTTTTAATGTTTATCATAAGTTTGCTATTTTATCCAAATGCATGCATGCATGCATACATGTATTTACACTTTATACGTATATATATATAAAGTTGCAGCACTTCACGATTTCACGACATGAGAAGCAATTGCTTTTCAGTTTATTTAAACAAATATTGTTGGTGGTGGTGGGTGTTTTTTTTTCGTTTTCTATCTTTATTAATCTAATCCAAAATGTTTTATTTGTTTATTATTCATAGGAAAGAGAAGAAAGCGAGTTTTCTGACTGTATAAATAGCGAAGATAGCTCAACAGACAATTATATCTCCTCATCCGAATTTTCGTGCAGCGATTCAGATGAAGAGATTGATATGAGGGAATGGAATTCGGAAACGAAAGATCGAATTAAGAGATTTTATCAACAGCAATTTAGCGTCAGAAACAGAATGTTAAAATCTTTGAATAAAATTGCAGCCTTAGAAGAGGTAAAAGATGATACCGTGCAAGACATCGCAAAAGTGGAAGAAGAAACTGCCGTATTAAACCACGAGTGCGCTGATCTGGAGCAAAAATTTACTGAAAAGGCACAATTTGTTGAGAAAAGTAATGTAGAATTGACTGAGGAAGAAGAAATCAGACTAGCTGTAGCTAGTATAACGCAAGATAACTGCTATAATGAATGAGTCACTGACAAGATTTCTTTTATGTGTTTTTATCTCTGCAAATGTACGGTTTTATTTTTCAACACAATAAAGGCTTTTTATCTTTTTAGATTTTCTTTTAGTTCAAAATTTAAAAGGGATATATCATTGCTTATATTGCTTTTAACGTTGGCGGCCATTTTTATTTGAAGAAGTGTACAGATTAAATATATTAAATTGATGAAATTTTTCTTGACATTCTTGCCCTTTACATGCCTAGAGAAAGTACAGAAATCGTGAAGAATTAATCGATTTTTTTTTGTGATTAGTTTTAGCCTACCTATATAAATTCGAAGCTTATAATCTATCATCCATAAAGTACACATGCAAATAACATTTTCAGAGAAAATGCTACACCCAGGACAGTTCAATATTTTTGAGGCCTTCAAAAAAAAAGACACTGCTGTATATTTGTCAATTTTAGATATAGAAGAAACGCGAAAACAGAGGTAAAATTTGAGCTGCAGTGTTTGTCAAAATTTAAAGAGTAAAAAAATATATTTTTTCCTAACATATTGCATTATAAATTGAGGCCCGAGACACAGCTGCCCCTCTTGTCCTCTCTGACAGCCACTGCATAAATATATTACTAGTAATAAACATCTACAATTTCTCAGACTGAGGGATCGTTTGAATAATTGCTAAAGGATGAATTTGGCTGTTTTCAATCAATTTTAAATTGCTATATGTCTGATTGTACTCGTTACATCATACAGATCGTAAAATCTGTCTATAAAAATTAAAATGAATTTATATCAGGAAACAAATCTTTTTTAGATGTTGGCTTCTTAACTAAAATCCAGGTAAAATTGAAAATTAAATATGAGAGATAAAATTGAACGATTAATCACCAAAAATTTGAACTTTTCAATAAAAAAAATCTAATGCACATAACTTTATTGAATATTAATTTTTATAAATTTGATCAACGTGCACAATAGATATTTTAACTATTTTGATTTCTGAGGCTCGTTAAAATAGTGTTTCTTCAGTGATATTCTAAAACCATTAAAAATAAACTAGAACAAATAGATTTTTTTGAGAGATTTCATTCTGTTTTCATTAAAACCACGTTTCAAAAGGGAACTTACAGTTAGAGAAATCGCCATACTGAATTTCGTGCTCGTAACTAGATTTCTACAAAAATCCAGATTTTCTGCCATCGGCCAGATAGTATAAGGAATATAAGGATAATGTATTGAAAAAGTTATGAAAAATATTTACTATCAGATATATGCAAATCTGGAAATTATCTTTTCATTTTCCAGATAATTTCCATTTGTGGAAGGGCCGGGTTCGCTTTCCGGGTCTAGTAACTCCTGAAAAGTTTTTTTCGGGGTGCTGGCCCGGCCTGGCGATCTCCGTCCTTCCCCATCCAGCCCTTTCCACGGAAGTGGATGCAGCCCGTGGTTGGAACTGGCCCCTGCTCTTAGTAATCTCCGTGATTGGAAAGGAGCGAAAAATATGCAAAAAAAAAAATAGAGAATAATTGTATTTATTTATACTTCATTGAAAAAATTTAATAAAATAGGAATGAATGATAGTTATTAATTTTGGGGATGATATTTATATAAAATATTTTTTATGAATGTAAATTAATATCGGCGACGTAAAGAGAGTAATTGCGCATGTCAGAAAAATTCCACAGAACTATTTAAGGGGAAAGTTGATTTTTTTTACTGAAAGTACATTCAAAAACAGAAATTCTTCAGAAAATCGAGTATTTTTCTCTTTAGACAATGGATCAGCAGTCTATAAACGCGCAGGATGATGAAAAGACCCTTATTGTATCTGAGACCGCGGACACTAATGACGTAAGTCTGTTAATTTTCATAATTTACGGTGAGTTAAGAAAATGTTCTGAGAAGTTTCCGCTAGAGATGCTACAGAATGATGTCACATCATACGACAACGTGATTTATTGAACGGTTGGAGATCTACCAATATGTAAATTATGTTACCGATTTGCACAAGCAAACTAGTGCTTCTTTTTAAATATTGAGAAAAATATTCTTTTAACTAATGCTTTGCATTTTTTGCTACCAGACATGAAGACCTATCGAAAAATACTAGTACCCTAAAAGAATACTTTAGTTTAGTTTAAACAGGGAAAAGTGTTTTTAAGGAATAACACATGTTTTATTAAAGACAATAGTATTTTTTTTTATTTTAAATATCCTCATCGGTTACTAGAAAGAGGATATGATAATTAAAACTCTCTAAACTTGTAATCTCAGTTCCCCCTTCGCTTCTATTTTTTCAATTTAAAATATTTTTCTTATTCTTCATAGGAAAAACAAGAGAGCAAATATCTAGACTGTGTAAATATCGAAAATAGCACAAAAGAAGATAATACCTCCTCCGGATCTTCGAGCAGTGAGTCAAATGAAATGATTGAAATAAAAGAATGCAATTCGGACACGAAAGAACGCATTAAGGGATTGCGTCGAAAGCAATTTGGCATCAGAACTAGGTGGCTATTCGGGCCTTTAAAAGAAATTGCAGCTTTAGAAAAGGCCAAAGAAAATATCGCGCAAGACATCACAGAGGTGGAAGAAGAAACTGTCGTATTAAACGACCAGAGCGCTGATCTGGAGGAAAAAAAAATTATTAAAATGAAAAAAATCTGTTGAGAAAAAAAATGTAGAATTGCCACAGGAAGCTCAACAACAGATCAGAAATGTTCTAGCTAATTCAATGCAAGATAACTATCAGAGGAACCTCAGCAAGAGATTAGAAATACTCCTCGATACTTTTTAATACAAGGTGAAGCGTTTCCAAAATTTCCAATTAAAGAAAATATCGCGGCAAAATATCACGTATGTTTTTTTTTCTTCCAATTCTGTGCTAAATAACCAGTGCACTGACTTGGAGAAAACACTTATTGAAATGACAAACTCTGTTGAGAAAAATAATGTAGAATTGCCAGAGGAAGCTCAACAACAGATCGGAAATGTTCTAGCTAATTCGATGCAAGATAACTGTTAAAATGAAAAACGTCTTGTCAGTGAAGGTAATTGTTTTAATGTCATTTTAATCATGCAACTGTACGGTGTATTTTTAAACACAAATAAAGACTTTTTTTTATCATTTTTAGTTTTTTTTATTTATTTTCTTTCTTTATCCCCTTCCTGAAATCTTTATCGTTTACTATCTTTACTATATCGCTTTTAACGTTGTCGGCCATTTTATATTTGGAGATCTATTGATTGGAAATATTAAATTGGCAGGTTGTTTTTTTTCTTGGCGTTTTAAGGGAAAAATACAGAAATCGTGAAACAATAGCCGAATTTTTCGTGATTATTTTTAGCCTACTTATATTCTACAAATTTGAATTTTATAATCTATCATCCATAAAGTATGCGTGCAAACAGGGTCTTTCAGAGAAAATGCGAGGCCCAGAGCAACTAATATTTTTTGAGGCCTTTCAAAAAAAAAAAGAAAAAGAAAAAAAAAGACAAAATTGACACACAGTGCTAAGTGTACAAGAAAAGCGAAAACATTGATAAAGAACTTTAAATTTTGGCTCACTGAAGCTCGAACAGTATAAAAATATACAAATTTATATTTTTTCTAGCATATTGAGTTATAAATTGAGGCTCCTAAAATCGTGACACCTGGGGCAGTCGCCCTTCTTGCCTCCACCTCTAGTAGCCATTACGTGCAAAACGTTTAAACATGTTTTTGTGAACTTTTTCGTATTTGAACTATAAAAGTGAGTTTTACCAAATTTAGTACAATATCCTATGTGAGTTATTAGCATAGGCATTTTCAATCTAAACTCATACTGGATGTGAATTTAATATATCAAAAATATAAGTGTAGCAAATCTTTTTCAACTATTTTTAAATTAATGTTATGTCTGTTTAAGAAGTGGTATACTAAGGGAGGCGGATCGCTCCGTGCCTCTGATCAGGGGGCCTCCGAAGAACCTTAAGTTTTAAGTATATGTAGGAATATAAAAAAGAACTTTGTATTCTGGGAGAATGATTACGTATAAATGTGCTGTGTTTATGCTTAAAAGTTTATGCTAGAATTTTATGTTGAAGTTGATCATTCCAATTAGGGGGCCCCAGGGAGACTTTTGGCCCGGGCCTCGATAGCTGTAGGTACACCACTGTGTTTAAGGAGTACGTAACGATATTACTGGTAATAAAAATTACAATTTCTCAGATTGGAGGATCATTTGAGACAAAAAATCCATCCTTTAGCAATTATTATTTTTCAATTAATTTTAAATTGATTTATATCTGGGGTACTCATTGCACCATATGTATCACGAAATTTCTGTTTATAAAATCATATACTATAAAAATTAAAAATGAATTTTATCAGGAAACAAGAGAGACCATTTTTTCTAAATCATACCTTATAACTAAAACTAAACAGACAGCTTGATCACCAAAATTTACAACAGAGACTTATGCACATCAATATTTATTGCATATTAATTTTATAAACTTGATCATCGATGCACATATGCTATTTTAATACTATTCTCATACTAGCAAAGTTAATCCCGATCAAGTTTTTGCTTTTTGAACGGAACAGAATTAACAAACTCCGATCAATTAGCGAGGAACGGTGTTAACTTAACCCGTTGGCAGAACGAAATTAACTCTTCAACTGTATAGTAACATCACAGTGAGATGTTGACTATCGCCATTTTCAAAGATTACGGGTTATGGTTTGATTATGGTTTTTCAATCCATAAATAAGATAGAAACCACAGATAAAAATTTTCATGATGAAGAAAGTAGAATGAAACATGCCGTATAAAGTATTCTGATAAATAAGACGTCTATTTATTCAGCATAATTATTTTATTTAGAATTATTTAAATATTGCAGTCTTACCTTCACATTTGATTTTGTCAAAAATTGTTCTGTTGTTTTTTTGCATTTTCCGCTCCTTTCCAATCAATGACATTACTTAAGGGCGAAGCCAGTAACAACGACGGGCGACATCCACACCCGTGGAGAGGACACCAGGATATTTTCAATATTGTGGAATTCATGGATCCTTTTGAGATTTGTAAGTGCAAGCGGGCCCTAAAATAACTTATAAATCCATTTTTTTATAAAACTTAATCAGTTAACCAAAAACAATTTTCTTGGTAGAATTCCGAATGGTGAAGAACGGGGATCGCCTGGCCGGGTCCAGAATCCCGAAAAACTTTCCAAGCGAGGCCGACCCGGGCATCCTGAAAATTTGCGCCTGCGTAGCACGCCAATGCGTTACGACTCGGCTATCCGGCAGCCCTTCAATGATGGTTTGAAGCAGCATTAACTGCTTCAATTAATTCTCAGTCTCAATTCTTGTTTCTTGAAAGAATCCTCAATATAATTCTTAAAAATGTAGAATTTAGATCAATCTAAGTTCTTAGATTGATTTAATGGTTTAAATTCTAAAACTTATGACACGAGTAAGTCGCCATCTACCGGAAAGAAATAAAACTTAATTAAATGATATCGATATCGATCGTTTCTTTTCATCCATGGTAATCAGTTATACTGCTCATGAGTTGAGTCTCTGTGAATACGATAAATTGAGTGATAATTATAATAAACATCTCTTTTCTTAATGTATCAGCTCTGATCGAGAGTGATAATATTATCCGTGATCACAATAAACGGCGTCTACTGTATCGAAATTATATATATATATATATATATCTGTCGCACACGAAAGATATTGCACTCATTCCAAAGAATCTTTTAATGTCTGTAAGGATACATATCATCGATAAATCTTCTATATTCTATAATCTATATTTAATAAATCTCATTATAAGTTTGTAATACACATAACGAGCAACATGTTCGGACTTGTAATTTACAAATAAAATAGATGTTTACGGTTGACATTCTATATATCAGAAAATAATTGAGGAGAATATTTTTCATAAAATCCGATTTAGGTAAGTCGAAGAACACCTGTGATCGCTCTACAGGGGAAGACAACGTTAAAATCTTCTCTAGTGTTTCGTAAAATTCAAAACAATAGAAATAATCGTATTTATTTATACTGTATTGAAAAATTTTAAATAATAAAATAGAAATGAATCATAAATATCAACACCAATAATAATAAGCACGGTTATGTAAAGCATTTTTATGAATGCATAATGCTGACGACGTAAAGAGAGTGCATGCGCATGTCAGAAAAACTGAAGTGTTATTTAAGGGAGGAGCCGAATTTTACTGAATGTTCTTTCAAATATAAAGTTGTTCTTACGAGTAATTCTGAAATTTTAGACAGAAATGGAAGCTCATCATTTTACAAAGTCCCGGGATGACGAACACACAGTTCTACCTGGAATTTCAGATAAATGTGACGTAAGTCTGTTTAATTTTTTCGCAACTTCATATAGTAATAGAGAAATTTGTTAATTTGCATATAGGTTAGCTATTTAGATATGAGCAAATTATTGGTGGATTTTCTAATGGAAAATTCTCCTAAATAATGCTTCCATATTTTTTTTCCAACCAAAGAACAGTTCTTGTCAATAACTTCTAGAAATGCAAATTTTTTCCTCCCTCTTCTAATTTGTTGTAATATATATATTTATTATTTATCCTAGGAAAGAAAGGATGAATCTCCTAACTCTGTAAATATGGACAAGAGTACGACAGACGACGAGATCTCTCTTTTTTTGAGCACCGATTCGGCTAAAACGACAGACGACGAAAGCGATACAGACATGAAAAATCAAATGAAGGTACGGAATCGAAGAAAACGTTTTCTCGGAAAGGTGGTGAGATGTGGACGTTCGAAGGAAGTAAATGCAAGCTTCGAAAAGGCCAAAGAATCGCTAGAGCAAGACCTCGCAAAGCTGGAAGAAGAAAAAAACTCGTTATTAAGAATGTGCACTGACCTGAAGGAAAAAATTCTTAAAATGGCTGACAACAATTAAAATTTTTGCCCAATGTAAACTAAGAACAGATCGACTTTTTGTTTTTAGTGAGCAAAATTTCTTTTTAAATTATTTAACTTTCGGCAATTGTACATTTTTTTTTTTTTAACTAATAAAGGGTTTTTACACTTTTGTGTGTCTGTGTCTGTCTGTCTGTGTCTCTCTCATATTCTGATTTTGACTAGACTTACTATATTGGTGCAAACGTTTTCTGCCATTTATCATTTGAAGATGCCTACCGATTGAATGGTATATTTTCTCCCCATTGCAATTTTCATTTTCTGTAATAAATTTTTATGAAACCTATATGAATTTTACGGATTCATTTGAAAATCGTTTTATATTTAAAATCTATTGCGCGAGAATTTGATAGCAAAAAAAAAAAATCTTGCAAGAACACAAGTTTATCAAAAGGATAGGCAACAAATTGAGAACAGCCTTATATTTAACTGAAAACAGTGCAGGAAAGAACTTCAAACTTTATAAACTTTGAATTAGGAAAAAAAGTTCAACCTAAAAAGTGTTTTGCATTTAGCGTAAAATTTCAAATATTCGTGTGTCGTTAGTACTAAAATAGAGTACAATATATTTTTCCTCCTTTTTAGCGCCATGTTTTACTATCTAACAGGCAGAGCCAACCCGATCGCAGCTTTCTCGGTAGATTGCAACCCAAGTTATTGAGAAAAACATTAACTAAGGATTTAATATGGTAATTTCCTACATTCCATGCAATATGCTCAACTTTTTTTTCAGCCTGTAGACCTATGCTTCCTTGAGAGTTCTCAACTATATTTTAATATACGAAATTCGATCGATGGCAACAAGTTGACTCCCTTCTGCTATATAATAAACTAATAAAATAATTGATCTTTGGAATTTTTCATCAAAAGTTGAAAATATATACGAACAAGTTTATCTCGCATACATTCACTAATCTATTGTTAGTCAAGATATGTTGCTAAGGGAGTAGGAACGATTCGATGTAACCGAAGTTTGCTTTCCTGCCAGAGCGATAGCAATATAAAGATAGCTGGCGAGGCTGCGATTGTTGAGGATGACTTCGATAGTGATGAAACGTTAGTATTAAGAGTCGGATCTAAGTTTAAGGAGAATGCAAGTTTCAATCTGTCGATCGTTACTCTTCTCTTGCTTCCGTTAATGGAGATGAAATATTTTTGGTGGCGTGATACCTTAAAGGGACCGGAATAAGGTTATTGCAGAGGTCGAAGGATGGTTGTTGAAGAGGTGGAAGGAAGACGTGAGGCAGTTGAATAAATCCTTCTGGATGAAGATGGAAGAATTTCTTTGATTTGAAGCAGAACTAGACGGATGTGCTGTATTTTATCTCGGAAGTGGGAAAGGTAGTGATGTTCGTCACGTACAACACTGCCAGACGATCGGAGAGACGTAAGGTA
>WUQG02057192.1:0-10111 GCA_011317285.2 Androctonus mauritanicus | reverse complement strand
AAGATGACAGTGCCCTGTAAGAAGCCCTGTAACAATCCTAACTTCCTGTTTATTCAGAGAAAGCAACTCCTTGGTTCACTGCACTGAGCATCCCAAGATGAGAGCCTTCGCCTGCCTAAGTCCAGAACTAGACCTCCAAAAGATGAGATGCTGGGCTGCCAGCCAGTCCCTGACAACCCGCCCAAAAGCATCCAAACCAATGTCCAGGACAGGCTCAGATCCAAAAAAGGGGCAAGAAGCCCCCTTCCTGGCAAGTCTATCAGCAACCTCATTGCCCCAATCCTCTTGTGCCCTGGCACCCAAACAAGCTGAACCTTATTCTTGGCGGATAACAGCACGTTGGTCCTGTTTGGACGCATTTGGTAATAACGTCGCCATTGTTAACGTTTCAACATTTTTCACATAGGCCCTACACTTCGGAAATAAACGAATGCCACAGTAATTCCATGCCTCGATGTTGGTGCTTATATACTCGCATCGGTGACGTGCTAATTTGAATATATGCTGCAGCCACGCCCTTAAACGGAAACTTTTTGATCGCCCCTTATAATTTTCCTCATAGAAACGCATTAAAAATAGAGAAATGCATCACCAAAATTGATAAAATAATCTGTAATTTAAATTAAAAAAAAACATCAAATTACGAATTTTCTCTCGATCTTCATAACTAAAATTTGAAAAAGTTGCATAACGCTTTATTCTATAATTTACACGAATAATAATATGTTATATATATATATTTATATTCTATAGCTTTGTGACGCGTAATTTAAGATCATCGCTCTGTATATAAAGTTAACTTTTATCAAAAAAAATACCTCGTTATAGAGAGAACTTAATCTTACACAATGATTTTATTTACTATTCACCGATCAAAATCTGTTTGATGACTCTACAAAAAAATAAAAAATAAAAATAATTCTCACCTGACAAATTCTGTAGTAATTAAGTTTTAACGGTTAATCTGAATAATTTTTTTTTTTTTATAGTGGAGAAGAAAAATCTATAAATATTTCTCTCTTGAATATTTACGTACCAGCGGTGAAATTTTTATTGGAAAAAACTTTTCGACTAATTTTTTCGAAAGATAAATTAATTAGAATTGAGGAAAACAGAATACATAATATTAAAAAAAGAAAAGTTTTATTTATACATACGTTTTCTTATTTTCTCTCTCTCTCTCTTTTTTTTTTTTTTAATGTGTATATATTCTATTTATAGTTAACTCATAACGTAATAATGCTAGTGAATTAATAAGAGAATATTCTCTTAAAACCAAACAGGCCGAGAAAGGTTTTTTACTCTATACAAATTTGTTCCTTTGATATTCTAATGAATTTGATGATTCCGAGAATATTTTTACATCATAATTCCATTCGACTTTGTTTTCGTACGAAAATCTTCTTGGTAATAAAATTATTCAACTGGCATTCGATTATGAATACAATTCGATAGATTTTTGAATAATTCAGAAATTAGAAATTAGGGGAAATTTTGGTCTCCTGATAGAAGTTAATGAATATTTCATATGTAAGTTCTTTAAAGATGGAATTAATGTTATATAAGAAGATGATATATACTATGTAGGGAATATCGGTTTACCTCGTTTAATATTAATTTAATACTCGTCGGAAGACTAACATATTCTCTATACAGGTGGAAGTTTAAGTAGTTTGAAGATTATTTTTAGCAAAATTAATAAAGATTCTTGTTGTTAAAAGTTATTAAACATCAAACTTTCTCTCGTGGCCACAAAATCAAACACTCAATAGTTTTTATAATTAAAAAAATAATAATTAAGGAATTTAAGAGGAAAGATGTGTCCTGTTATCAATAGAATTTAATTCTCGAATGCGGTTTTGTGTTTTGTTTCTTCGAGGAAATTTTTTAAAAATTTTGTTTGTTTTTATTTAAAAAATGGAAAGAAAATAACAAGAACGTGATACAGATTCGTCTCGACGTTTATTGAAAGAAATGCTTTTATATTTATAAAGCACGTCAAGTTGAAAATATTTCTTATCGAAAATACTAAATACGTTATAAGCGAAACTCTTTAAGTCATCGTTTCGACGTTTCACTGAAAAGTAGGAATCGATAATTAGAAAATTTTCTGCGTGTGTGTATATATATGTTAGAAAATAAACGTGGAATCGATAGAAAAATCGCCAGTTTTCGTAGGAAAAAAAAAATTTTTTTTCTTAGTTGTCCCTGGATAACACCATTTTCTTAAAGCAATATTTCTCTGCTCAGAATCAGAAGAGCCAACGGCTGAGTCCGATGACTGTGTAAGAAGTCGTGGAGAAGCGAATTTGAAAGGTCGAAAATGTCTCAGGAAGTGTAGAACAGACATAGATTGCATCAGTTCGAGAAAACGTTGTCTTTGTGACGGTCTTTGCGGCTGGAGCTGCGTCAGACCAGGTAAGTACTTTTACTTGGTTTAAATGACTAAAAAAAAAAAAATTTCACATAACAACAGTCGATTACTTCGTCATCCAAGTGGCATATTGTTGATGGATGAGCTACGTAACCAATATCAAAGAGAGACCCGTTCCTTTTGTTCCATTGGCAAAACATAAAAAAATCCATCGATTAACATGTTTTATCCTACATTTGACGAGTTTACGTAAGCAGAAACAATGACGTAACGAGCAGCACTGTTTCGTGTATATAAACTTCTAATTTTATTGAGTCTAGAACTGTAATTTGCTAGAGGAGCCATTGACTGTATAGCAAAGTGCCGACGGTAAAGAGCCGTTGGAAAATCGAAAACATGTCATAATTAATGGAATTTTCCCGTTAGCCGTCATTCATCCGGATTGTGTCGATATTATTGCTGAAAAATAGAGAGAACGTTAAGAAAAAAAAGACGTCATAAAGCAAAGATTTGATGGAATTGGATACTTATAAGCTGCAGATAATGATAGAATTATGGAATATGGCTAAAGCGTAAAATATCATTATCAGTAATGATAGAGATGTGGCTTCTCACATTATTATTATTATTATTATTGATAAAAAAAATGTTCTCCAAAATAATAAACGTTATTCTTTTTTCTTTATATATATATATAAGTCTACTTATCAATTTCGAAATGATTTTCTTGTGCGAATCGAAATTTATAATCGATTAATTGAACTTTTACGGTTACCGTTATCCGTTTTAAGTTAGGAAGATAATTTAAGAATATAATCGATTTTAAATTTTCATTATTATGCGAGAAATTTCTTTTATTTTTAAAATTTTTTTTAACGGCTGAAAACTATCAAGAAAAGCAACATTAAGAATTATTAATAATAATAATTTTTTTTTTGGAAGAAGGTTAATATTTGGTCGGAGAGCTATAACCACTGTACCGCGCCATATGCAAAAAAACAGAAAAAAAAAATAAAAATCTAATTTTAATTTTAAATTTTGATGATGATATTTTAGGAGTCGGTTGATTCAATCAGATAACTGTGTCTGTTGGATAGAGGTGGTGAGCTTTATTCCGTTTGATGCCAGAGAAATTGCATATCCGCCATTACTGTTAATGTCATCTCGTTTTCGGTTATAATAACAGAAAACGGAAAACCAGAACGTAATAACGCAACTGAAGAGCTTTTGTCTGTAGGAAGTCGATATTGGCTTCTCTGTTGGATATTATTACATTAAATATATATATATATACGAATTTTCAAATTTATTCTCCAGATTTTAATAATCATTTTTGTATGTCTTCTCAGATTAAAAAAAGAAAAAAATATGAGCACAGTCGGGTAAACACTTTTCGTGACGGTTTTAATTTTAAAATGGGACATAACGTAAGCGGTATTAATTCTTCTTAAAGTTTTATATGGTCGATGTGCAAAATGCGTGACTAAGTAAAACGTTTAGTTTGTTAGATATTTCATTTTATACTCGGATAATCGTCTTAATGGTAGAGTATTTCTGACACAGTGACTCCGTTAATAATAAATAACCTTGACAGGTATCTCATTTTTATACCATTTATAACTTTCGCTTGATTTCTTTTAAAATTATTTATATTATTTTTAAGGCGGTTGTTGTTGTGTGATGTATAAACTGTAAAAATTTTTAAATTTCTATTTTTTTCCAGTAAAAAAAAAAAAAATAACAATTCAATACTCTTCTAAGGTTTCCATCGATGCAAATGCAAAAATGTGTGTGTGTGTGTGTGTGTGTGTGTGTGTACTGTATATATTTTTCGAAAGTTTCGAATAATTATTATTATTTTTTTCTTTCTTCTCCTTTATTTGTTTATATCTAACATCGGCGAGTATCATTGATGGTTATTATTTATTTGTCACTAGTTTTAAATTGAATATATTCCATCCAATTTATTTTTTATATCGAAAAATATATTTAAAAAAAAGTGGAAAAGTTGTTTAAATATTCAATATGTAGGCGTATATATATATATATATATATAAAACATTTCAGGTTTTTTTTATGATTAAAAAAAAAAAAAACGTATCCAAAATATCAATTTGAAGACGTGAGTAAACAAGAAACGAATCGTTCGTTTCGATACTTTATATGAGATTTAAATTAAATATGTCGGACTGTACGATACTTTATTTGATTTCAGAGTGTTGTGATTTGAATTCAATTAATTTTGTCTGAAAAATCCAATATTTTTATTTTTATTTTTATTTTCCATTTCGTCTGAGTTTTTGACCGTCTGCAGCGGCGTAGTCAGAAAAATTCAGACGAAAACGTTAAATGTCTTTTACGTTTGACGTAAAACGTAAAACGTTACGTTTTACGTTTGGTGTAGAAAACGTATACTGCGGAGAGAGAGTGATAAGCTTGCAAACCTTAATATGTACTTATTTGGATTAACGGTTGTTCATTAAGTACGTTATAATACTTGCGCTTCATTAATTTTAAATTATTTTCCACGTTTTGGTGTAACTGTTAATGATAATAATAATAATAATAATGATAATCGGTGCCGATACTGTTCTGATATCGATTTAATATGCCATTTTTAAATCGATTAACTCGCTTCGAATATTTAAATATCCGAAACTAATTTAGTCGTATAGGATGAATATATCGGAAATGCTAAATATTCACGTCGAAACTTGTTTAATTAATTTTGAATGTGAGTTAAACGGTTAATTTCTGATTTAATAAGTTCGATGCATTGGGAAGTTGTTTCCATGTTACGTACAAGCAGCGTAAGAGACTTTCGACCATAGAAACGACGATATAGAACGTATCCACATCCTGCTAGAGACTTTTATTTTTGTCTGCAGCCGTAAATAACCGGGTTTAATGCTACAGGATATTTTTGTTACAGTCAGTTGACCACGTTTACAATCTGTCAGATGATTTTAATATTCTCTAGAATATCGTATGAGAGTAAATGACGTTCACTTGTCACTTTAATTGTCTGCCGCATCGGATTTGAGTGAAAAGTTTTGAAAAATTCATAAATTTGAACGGAAAAAAAAATCGAATTTCTGTTATGAAAACTGATAGACAGAATGGGATCAAATAAATAAATAAATAAATCTCGGTTCGTTAATGAAGAACTTAATGGCATTTTAAACGTCTTTTTTCTTCCGGTTATAGCAACAAGGTAAATTGCCTACATACAACGTTACCTAACTTAGTTCCCCGAGAGAAAAGTAAGGCAATCTAGTTAATGGCCAACCGATGCCCGAATTCTAGTCCCAATGGTGGTAGCTACAAACCACAAGCACGATATAACTGTAATCATACAACAGGGAACTGAAACAGCTAAAATATCTTGGGGATTGCACCAATGCGAAGCCATCTAACTACACTCGTACGTGTGATCCATGTCGGCCACTGATAGAGTTGAAACGCCAACTACAAATTTGTCTGCAATGATTGATGCCAAAACAAAGAAAAAAGAAAAACAGAGAGTGAATAGAACTATAGATACTTGCAAGAAAAAATAAAGCAATTCGACTTTATCCTAGTTTATTTTATTTTTTTTTTTTTAAGAATTTTTAAGAGACATTTTGATAAACAAGACCACGCCATTTTTCACTATTTATGTTGCGTTAAGGCATAATGAATTTTTCTCGATTTTTTTTTTGTTTTTGTTTTCTTTGCGCTTTTATTTTCCCAATTAACTAAGTGGAAGGGTACATTAATGTACTAAAACATATATTAATTACGAGTTTTATATTTGATTATGCTAATTGTAGTCACGTTCATCAACTGGAATCCAATCTGGAAAAATTAATTTGTAGTCATCTATAATTACTTTTACTAAACGGAATTTTTTCTTCTCTATTCTCTCTCGTTCTCTCTTTCTCTTTCTCTCTCTCTATTTCTCTCTTCTTAATCTAATTAAAAAGGACCTCTTCCTCTAATCATCGAATTAGAGATTAATTTTATGAATAATTTCCTTTAATTAAAAACGAATAATTGTTGTTATTATTATTATTTATGTTTTATTAGATTCCATTTAATCGAGCGAAGTTAATAGCCACTAAGGATAGAAATCTTTTTTTTTTTTTTTTTTGTTTTTTTCTTTCGCAGATCTTCACTGTGAAGAATTACCTCAACCAGAAAACGGTCAAGTAAAAGTGACAGGAGATTATTTTGGTGCAAAAGCGGTTTATACGTGTGATGAAGATTATTATTTATCAGGACCTAAAGAGAGAATTTGTCAGGGAGACGGTTCTTGGAGCGAACAAGAACCCATATGTAAAGAGAAAGGTAACGATCAAAACCGCCTCGTTTATCTAACAATTTTTGCATTTAAGCTATAATTTATTTACGTTATATTCTTCTACCAGTTCTAAATAACTCGTTAAGGCTGAAAAAACACATTTTTTTTGATATTTTCGCTCGTAAACATCAGCGATTGTTTACAGTCTAAAACTTTATCTACACACCTCGAGTGATCTTTCCGAACCAATTTACGCAGAGATAAACGTATACAAGTCCCAGAAGGACAATAATTTAGTGAATATAAACTGAGTGATTCGCTTTCTTGTTTATGTTGGCTTAAAACTTAGTTTATAAAATTATATACCGTTTGGGAACGATACATATTACTAATCACGCTGTTAAAATTTTAAATCGTTTTATTATGAATTCAAAATCTTAGAATATTATAAAATTCCTGCTTTTAAAATAATTGTTTCAAAATTAAAATTTAGCGATTTACGTTTTAATTAATCAAAAAAAATTTTTTTTTCCTTTTAGACCATGAGATATTCTCAATATTGTGAAAAATATTTTATCTCTCTCCCTAACTGTTTTTTTTTTTTTTTACTGCTTTCGGATATCGTTAATGCTCTTTTTAGTGCACATTTGAACGGTTTTTCTACATTCCACATTTTATTACAGACAGTTTTTAAATCAACAGCTAGAAAAGTTATTTAAAAAAAGAAAAAGGAAAAAAAAAAACATAGACTAGTTTCTTGTAAAAATGAATAAACAAAACGAATATGCGTTTTTACTGTTTATTATTTACAAACATGTGGTAACTTGGAATGTTTTTCGTACGAGTTTCTATTCATATTTATAAAGTATCTAAATTTATTCATCATTTCTTCGTCTCAGAAAAGTAGAAAATTTAATTTTGTAATTTTTTTTTTTTTTTTTATATATATTTCTTTCTGAGAAGAGTGAGTCCAGATGGATTCGCTTCTTTCAAAAAAACATTTTTATGATATATAAATATATATAGCGCAACTTCCTAACTTAATAGCGATTATAAAAATTTTAAAGTTATATATACTGTATATATGCAGTGTATATAAAATTCATATTTAATATTTAAAGAAAGTGTATATTTTAAAAAATTAAAATAAAACTTTTACGTACTTTCAATCCTTTCCTAAATGGTAAATTTTCCGTTTTTTTTTTTATTTTTTATTTTATGGATATTCGATTTGTCGGTTTTTATTTTTTTCTCTCTCTTTTTTTTCTGTTTTCTGCTAATGATTCCTAAACGATACACTTTTTCAGTGATCTAACGTAAATGTTATCTGGATTGACCCAATCACTACCACTAAAATCGACACAGAGTATATAGGAGAAAGGAAAAAAAGGAAAAAAAAAAAAAAAAAGTTATTTCTGATGATTGTCTGAATTTTTGTTGCCCATTCGAAGAAGGGATAAAGACAAATCTCATAATGTCTAGACATAAAATCTCTTCATATTTTCATATCATCTAATTCAGTCTGACGTTATATATAGTCGTGTCATACAAACCAGAGTGACGTTATATGAAAGTTGAGAAATGATCAATCAAAGACAGATGCTGCTTTTTTCTTCTTCTTCTTCTTTTTCTCTCTCTCTCTCTTTCTTTGACTCTCTTTCCTCTCCTTTGAAGAATCGTATAAAGTAATCCGGAAGGAATTATTCTCCAATATTTAACGTAAAAATTTCGTTTTTTAAACGCTCGTTTATCTCGAAATTTCACGTTTTACTTGCTTAAAATTTTAATACAGTTTCAGGTAATCCCATCGAGAAATTCACCAGGTTGAAACTGCAACAAATCTAAAGGATTATAGGGCGATTAAGAGTAGACAACAGTTAAGCGTCGAACATTAGTAAATTTGTAAAAGTACGGGGTTAGTAGGATCATTAGGTGAGAGTGTGTGTGTATTCGGATAGATTACTAATATCAGTAAAAAAAAAAAAAAAAAAGAACATTCTGCACATCTCTGCCGTGCTTCGGTTGCGTGTGCAAGATCCAATCAAGTGTTGCTTCGTTTCTGCCTGGTTTCACACGTCAGAAGCAGTCTTGGTCTCGTTATCGTTCTGTAATTGGTATGTCGGCAGAAATCAAAGTCGCTAGAACTTGTGACGTAGAAATTGGTGTAGGAAAGTAACAATCTGTCGCCGAACAGGCAATTGTGGAGTTTGTTGAGAAAGAGAGCAACATAATAAAAGAAGAAGAAGAATAAAAAAAAAAAAAGAACAACGCTTACGGAATTTAAAGTGTCCATAAGGCATTTTAATACTAACTTTCTTTTAACTTAATATGTAGGCTATATAAAGAGGGTATTGCATTTTTCTCTACGTTACTTTAACGTTGCCTCAATTTTCTTTTGTTCTTTTTTAAATATTAAAAAAAAAAAAAAATTTAGAAGTTTATTAAAATAAACCACGCGGATTTAATTGCTTCCAAAAAAAATTTTAATAATACGAGTAAACAAAACTGTTTATGTTTTTATTTATTTATTTTTTTAATATATAAATTAAATTCGCTCCCTATAAGTGGAATATTTTATTATTATTTTAATAATCGAATTATCTTGCTGATTCTAACAACAGGTAACAGTTTGAACGGTTTCATTTACTGTAAATAATTTACTATCTCTGTCCCATAATAATAGTATAGCAAAATTTATTATAAAAAAAAAACTAGATTAAATTAAACAATAAATTAAAAATATTACTCCTGATTTTTATTTTGAGTGTTCAGATAGTTTCTGTATTTTTCGATAATTTCGTTACTGCATTTTAAACTTGTAGGTAGGATCTCTTCGAAGCTTCGCTTTCCCTATACGAGTGAGCTTAAAATTATTGGAGCCATCGTTCTTCATTGCTTACAGCATAACTCGTTGAAGTGACAGAAACGTATTATCCAATATTTCGGGAGAAATATTATGCAACTTTTCGTTTCTCTTTCGATTCATGTGCAAAAGTTTCAAAAGAAAAAAAAAAAGAGAGCAACTCGATCTTTGCTCTCTTTCTCAACTCGATCTTTGCAACTCGCAACTCGATCTTTGCTTGAAAACTCTCTCTTTTTTTTTTTATCTTACTTTTACAATAGGTTGATATTCAACTGAAATAAAACAATCGATTTCGATCAGCGGATGAAATTAGAAAAATAGTTATAGTTTGTAATAATTACGTTAACCGATAAATTGAAAGATGTGTCGAAACAAATGGAAGATGTCGTGAAACACTGATTTTGATTGAAGGCTTGGCAATTTTGCGCTACAACGTAACTTACAACTGTATTCGCCAATAATTCCCACATGCTACTATTATTATGGGACAGAAGGACTATTTTTATATATATATATACAGTAAAACCTCGATTTTACGGACTATAGGGGGCAAGACTAGTCCGTAAAATCGAAAAGTCCGTAAAATCGAAGT
>WUQG02057181.1:0-10111 GCA_011317285.2 Androctonus mauritanicus | reverse complement strand
TTAATGTTATCAATTGGTTATTGTTATCAAAATGGACCGGTCCCAAAGTGATTACAATAAGCGGCTTCTACTGTATTAAAAATCTTACAAAAATTTATCATCATCAATAAACAAAAGGAACCTTCAAGAAGGAAAAAATTTAATTTAATTACTCTAATTGTCTGCAAAAATATTTTTGGCTTATTCATTCCTCTTCAGTTGTCTATTTTAAACGTTTCAAATAGGCAACTGAAGAGCCAATAACATTTTTATAAGTAATCAAGATAATTAAATTTTTTTCTGACTGAAGACTGTATTGATATCAATAACTTGAAGATATAGAGCAGATAAAAGAATTATATATAGAGGAGATTTATTTTTGTCTATTTTAAAAATATCAACCACTAATAATATTTTACCTAAGGAATCTTTATCAAGAAATATATCAATATTAAAAGATTTAGTGAAAGAAGAAAGAAAAGCAAATCTAATCAAATTAAATAAGAAAAATAAAAGTGAATGTAATAGATATTTTCAGCAGTTAATATGAATTGTGATCTGTTTTCTGATTTCAATTTTGTAATTTATGTTTAATTTTTAAATATAGTGTTACCTAAATTTTTAAATCATTGGCATATAGTATTTTATAATAAATTATCTAGGAGAATAAGCATAGTTCAATGGCAGGAAACATTAAATCTTAATTAGAAAAGAGAAAATTACACTATAAATACTATAAAAGTGCTTTTGACACTTTTACAGTATTTATAATGTAATTTTCTCTTTTTTAATTAAGATTTAATGTTTCCTGTCGTTGAGCTATGCTTATTCTCCTCATTGATACATTTCAGTAATAGTATTTTGAACTTTATGTAGTAAATTATATATTCTTTCCAAACAAAATGATTTCTAAATATATATATATATCAAATATACTTACTGGATCAATAAAATCTTTATCTAATCCCCAACAGAGTTTTTTAATTCTGGAACTAATTTTATCAAACAGCACAGTTTCTTTCCGTCCATCTGAAAATACAATATATAGTAATATGTTTCAGAACTATACACATTAAATATAAATTATTTTAAAAAACTTATTTAATTTTAAAACATATTATTAAATATTTGAAATTAACTGATTATCTGTTCATTGTGCTTTATGTTTCATCTTTAAATTTACTCTTCTAGATGATGATAATATAATAATAATAATATAATCACATATGATATGAACATGTGCCACATACCAATTATAATACAGACAGTCTCAAGTTATGATGTCATTGACTTATGACCATTCATACTTACAATGACAACATAATCATAAAATTCTGCAATTGATCAATGCAATTCATGTATGTATGAATCTATGTGCAATGACCTAATATACCAACAGCAACGTTTTTGAGTCTGATTTCTATAGTTATGTTTGCTAAGTTTATTATGATAATGTATCCTAATAAATATCAATAGTGGAAACATTCATAATCTTAATTTACTGCTTTAGTTTACTTTAATGAATGGTTATATACAATTAAATCAGCACTACTCAGCAGTTATTAACTTCACAAAATTTTTATTTCAAAGAAAACGTTTTTGATGCTTTTGCATCATTGTCAGGCTAAAAGTTTGAGTACACCAATCTATTTTGAACTTTTAGTCTGACAATGATGCAAAAGCATCGAAAACATTTGCTTTGAAATAAAAATTTTGTGAAGTTAATAACTGCTGAGTAGTGCTGATTTAATTGCATATAGACTTTCATTAATAGTGGAAACTCCATAAATTTAGAACATGTCTGAGTTTTGATTTTTAAGTTCAAACTAAAACAAATTTAAGCCAAAGACATCTTATAGCACATAATAAAATCACTAAATGAAGCACTTTTATGCAGCAAAGATAAAATAAACATTATTTAATTGTAACATTTTCAGTTGTACAAGCAACTGTCATCTAAGAATACAAAAGTTTGATTAACATATTGTGCATATGTTAATCAATCAATTACATATGTTAATCAAATTAGTGTATTCTTAAACATTCTGTATATTATGTGATAAATAATTAATGGTTTTGATGACACATTCACTGCAAAACATCTATAATTTATAATATTAGAATATCAAATAATGCTGATTAAATTGATACTATTGACATTAATTAGAAACGAATGAATTAAACACATCTATAAAATTGGATCACAATTTACAAGCATTATCTTCTAATAATTGGTCCTCTGTTTCAAATATTATAAACAAACAATAACAAAAAAACGCTGATTGCAGATAATATGTTGATACTAACAGCACATTTTAAAAACGACAAAATCTAAATCAGTGTGAATATATAAAACTTTTATTACATTTCTGTGAAAAGTTTAAAAATTTGCAAAAAGTGTAATACTACAGCATTTCATCTGAAATTTCATTAAAATAAAAATTATTATTTAAAAGACTCACCTTGATCAAAATTATTTTTTAAGAAATTTATAATGAATAAGAAGACAGATTATGTCACTTTGATAATCAGTTTACATTAAAGTGACCAGATGTTTTATCTTGAAATGCGGGATGTGTCCAAATAAAATAAACACTTAACACATTTCTGAGGACATAATTTTCTTAGTGTATTTAATTGTGAGTCATTAAAATGTCTTGGATCTAAATTTTATGCATTTATTAATATAAAAATTACAAAAAACACGTATATCTGATAAATATATATATATATATCTGATAATAATTATCATCAAATTCAGAAATAAATCTAGCACCATAAACAAGCATCACTTTTATTTTGTATAACGTTTTCGGACTTTCGTTTCAGTTCCTCATCAGTACACCATACACGGTTACCTTCGTTATACACTATTCTACATAAACGAAACGAAAGTCCGAAAACATTATACGAAATAAAAGTGATGCTTGCTTATGGTGCTAGATTTATTTCTGAATTCGATATAAAAGTAAGCAGAGTGATGAAATTTTTATGAATAATTATTATTCTTTACATAACAAAAAATTAACTACAGGTATATAAAAAATAACAGTCTCGATACAAAAAATATCAAAAATGATTATATAGATATAAACATCAATATAATGAATAATATTAAATTATTACATTATTTATATGTATTTTTCTACAGAGCAAACTTTTTAATAAATCTTCATTATTTGAAATATTCTTATAAAATTCTTCACAGGAAAAACTGTATTTAAACTGTAGTATTGCTTTCAACATTTTTATGCTCAGCTGCATTTTTTCTGAGATCTAAAACTTATTCATCACTGAAAAACTTTCTGTTGCACCATTGGTGCCTGGCCAGTATAATGCAAATTCAATTATTTTCTTAATATTCCTGAATGTATGTTGTTTGTATCAAAATGATTACATATTTCTATTTGCCTTGCATCAGTGATGTACAGTGAGTGGTAGATACTGTATATCCATTCTTTCTTTTAATTTGAATTTTAACTTTGATATTTTTGTAACAACCTCCATAACAGTATTTTTATCACCTTCAATACTTGTCACATACAAGTAGAAACATTTGCTGCCAGTTAAAAACAATAGTATCATCTAGTATGAAGTAGCAAAAACAGTAACTTTGTGTCAATATGAAAATGTTAAAAAGTTACAACTATGAATATATAGATATAAAAATAAAAAAAACACAATGCTATTATTTTTATGCCCAACCCAGGACAGTTTTCATTGTGGGAAAAACAATTCAAATCCAAGACATCTGGTCATTTTGATTTACATGTATTTTATATCAAAAGCCAGCGGCGGAACTACAGTGTGACAGACCCCGCAATGCGGGGGGCGCAAATCCTCTGTCTGTATTTTCATTACCCTTTTTTAAATTAACAACATAATATAATAAGAATTGAATGCACCACAAAAAGAGTGAAACATTCATTGAATCAGAGCAGTGCAGCAGTAGGAGCAGTAGAAGCAGCAGTAGTCAAAAATATGGAAAATAAAATGTGATTAGAGATTTTGCAAATTTAAAATCCAGGAGAAAGAATTTTAAATTTTAAATATATTTTCTTTTGATAATTTTCAATTGTGTTTTAAATGATGCAATTTTGCTCTTTTTTTATTATTTTCTAATAAAAATATCTAGATAAAGATTTATGTTTTTTTTTTTTAATGGTAGGAGTCCGAATAATATTTTGCGGGGGGGCCAAAATTTTTAAGTTCCGTCACTGTCAAAAGCTATATACAGTATACGATTTACCAATTATAACTTTAACAAATGCTTTATTAATTTTAGCTATTATTAAATTAGCACTAACTTTATATAAACAATTTCTCACCTCGTTTTACCACATACATCTTGAAATTATTTACACTATAATCTGTACTTAATTGCAAAACAAATTTCGCAAATAAATTTCCCGGGGAAAAAATTTATATACGCCCTCTATTGACAAATTTTGTGTTCGGCTTTTGACTTAAACTGCATATATATTAC
This sequence comes from Androctonus mauritanicus, assembly GCA_011317285.2. NCBI lineage: Eukaryota > Metazoa > Arthropoda > Arachnida > Scorpiones > Buthidae > Androctonus > Androctonus mauritanicus. Next base: position 5,646 of record WUQG02057181.1, on the reverse strand, counting down.
TATAAAAGTATTACTATGAACTTTTATTAGCAAATTTTATTAAAATATTACTGTAATATTTAAAATTATAAATTTTATGCGTTATAAGAATGATTTATGAAAAATTTCAAATAAATAAAACATTTATATAAGTCTGAACAACGATCCTTAGTTGTTTCTTGTTTTGATGATTTCGTTGTTTGGATGTTCGGATAAACGATTTTCTACAGTATATGTATAATAAATACATAGGTAAAAACATCGATTATTGTTATCAACATTTTTTTTAATTAATAATCATTTGATTGATCTTTCAAGTAAATAGATCGACCATGAGATCGAAAAACATGGAATCTTCAATTTCCATGGAAGATTCCGTGGAATTCTCTCAGGAATCTTTAACTCCTAGGATTTTTTTTGTATTTTACACATCCTTTCAATCAGTGAAATTACTAAGAGGCGGGGCCAGTTCCGATCATGGACTTCACCCACACCCGTGTATGGAATCGGATGATGAAGGACGAGGAACACAGGTCGGCTCGGAATCCCGAAAAAATTATTCATATAAGGTTTTCTTTTTGCATATTTTTATGCCCCTTTCCAATCAGGGAGATTACTAAGGGGCAGGGCCGGTTCCAACCACGTGCTGCATCCACATCCGTGGAGGGGGGCCCGGCCCAGCACCCCGAAAAACTTTTCAGGAGTTACCAGACCCGGGACTCGAACCCGGGTCGTCCTGCGTGGCATGTCCATATAAGGTTAGTAAGCTTAACCCATCCAACGATAACTTGAACGGTAAAAACTAATTTCACAAAATTAACGATGCAATCGTTCCTAATTACAGCACCACAGTTTCAGTAATTCGCACATGCATATGTGACCACACTGTTAAATCCTCAAATGATTATTTATTAAATCATAATCTAAGTTATATAATTAACTAATATCCAACTTTTTCAGTGCTTTTTTCTGACATTATAAATTGCTTTTAATATGTCAATAAACATAAAAATACTTTATAGAACAATATTTATTTTCTATTCTAAAGAAAAAAAACAACTGCTGAATTTTTATATGAATTTATTTTGATAACATTGCCAACCGGTTATTGGATTATAGTTATTGTAATAAAAAAATAATTCAAGCAATTATTAATTTACGAGTGTCAGAAATGTCGTCAGATTTTGATGTGTTAAGAATTAACCAATCAAGATATTATTCGTTTTTATTCTGCGGGAATCTCATGTTGGCCGAGTGAAGTGCCACGTGTGTGTAGAAGTGTTTGCTGCCGGAGCGATCGACTCCTTGATTGGGTGGCAGAATATCGTTTGAAAGGCGCTTTCGTCTCGACCCTCTCAGGTGTATTTATAAGTATATTACTTTTGTTTTGGGTTTAAGCAGTTTTCTCTTATGTGATGTTAATAATTTAAAGTATAGTAAGATATAATAATTTAGTTGCAATATTTGCAAAAATTATATACCACCGCATCCATTAGATAAGTTCAATGTATAGATTAGATCAGTCGAATTCAGCACATTTGTCAGTTCTAATTTTAATAAAATTTATTTTCCTGTTAAATCAATCGAATTAGATGGGTTAGCATATTAATGTTTAAGCTTATAATATATATTTTTTTAATTTAATTTTAATAAATTGTAAGGCATTGCGTTAATTAAGGCTATAATTTATTCATTTTTGCTTTGCATAAAATGACACTAAAAAAATATAAATTGCTTATATCAATCAACAGAATTGATACTATTGATATTTAGACATTGGCTTCAATATTGCCATTATAATAGGCAAGTATAAAATGATAAGTTTTACAGAGCTCTTATTTGATTATTGAAATCTATATTGCATATAAATTGTGTGTATATATATATATAACATGGGTATTACATATACATTATATATATTTATATTGATTTCATTAATTGAGATATATAATAATCACTAATAAAGTAAGCTTGAATAGTGTGCTTGATCATTAATAGGAATACAAACATTTGGCATATCAGAGCATTTGCATTTAACATGCACACTATGTTTATGCTATGTGTGGTTGAATCAAATTATAGTCGGTTTGAGGAGTTAAGACAGCAGAATAAGCAAAGAAAATCATGGTTAGTCTAATTAGAGAGTCAAGAAAGTTAAAGTAAACAAAGATAATCACATGATTACCTTTACAATGAGTTGCTTGCTTACTGTCCTTTATAATAGTAAACTAGCACTAGCAGTACATAATAGAAAGAATATGTTTGTATTTGTTCTATACTTAAAAATATCTGTTGTAAATATATTTGTAAAAGCATGCAGTAATTTCATTTCATTAAAGAAGTGGCTTAAAAGAAGAACTTTGAATAGTTTAGAAAGTATATTATTCTGAATTTCATTAAAATGAATTATAATTGAATCAGATTGAGTTGATTTCTGAAATATAAAGTAAAACTTCTGTTTCAGATTGTTTCCAATGCTTTGTTAATAGGAAACTTCATTTATAATGTAATTATTGAATTTAAAGTGAACAATAATTTCTCATTTCCAAAGAAAGAAAAACATTAAGAAATAGTGTTGATTTTGATAGAAATATCATAAGAAGAAAGATATATAATTTCTTTTTTTCATAAATAATTTCCAGCCATCAATAAAGTTCTCCATGCTATTAATCAAGATGAAAATTTGCCAGATTTTTGAAAAATAATATTTCATAAAATTTTAAAAAATATAAATTTAAAATATGGGACTGAATGGAACTATACTTTGATTGATATAATTATATGTAGACAGTTATTTGTAAATGGCTAATGAGGTATGAAGGTAAAAAACAATATGGATCAATCATGGATGTGTGTAAAATAAGGTAAAATATTTTACACAAAATCATGTTTGCTCCATAAACACACAAATAAAATATGGATAAGACTCTTTTCTTCTAGACTATCCCGTTGGTAACAAGATCGTATCAGGAAAAGGAAAAATATTAATAATTATATATATAGATAGCAATTTAGATTTTGTAAACAATTATCTGTGAATCTTTAAATCAAAAAATGGAGATTTTCATGAAAATATAAATGCTCAGTCCTTAAAGAACTGGTTTTTCAGAAACCTTTCTCCTCTTGAAAGTAATTTAATTCTAATTCTTAATAAGGCACTTTATCATCCATAAAAAAAAAATTAAATGGATTGGTTAAAAAATGAAAGTTTTTTTATAGACATTTTCATTTTGAAGATTATAAAAGCTGAGTTACTAGATGTTGTGTAGTGAAACAAAGTAAAATATGTTCATATGCAACTTCTAAATGCAAAATAAAACAATGTAGAGATTGTCATCAAATCATTGTGAACTTTATTGAAATAATTTTGTAGCAGTAAGAAATATAATATTCCAAATTTCAAAAGTTAAGAATCTAAATATTGAAGCAATGAATAAGATGTAAAAAAATGGCAAAACTGTATTCAGCATATAATAATCCAGAAAAAAATGTGGGAATTGGATATTATAGAACTATAAGAGTTCTTAAAAAACATAATGAAAAACAGTGAGAATTCATTGATGTAAATTTTTGGTTTATAAAAATGTTAAGAGAATAACAAATTATATTTTGTAAAAATTTGTTTACATAAATAAAATTTATATTTAAATTATTTTTAATTTTTATAGAATATTAATATAATAGATTTCCCAACTAACTGGGGTAGTCAGGAAATCGATTACTCCAGATAATCACTTCAATGGATAATTTTCAAAACACTCAAAATTTGGAATTATGGGAAATATGCATTTAATATTAAAAAAATAAACTGCACAAATATGTATATTCAAAAATTCTATTATTTATTAAAAAATGAAACAAAAGATATTAATTTGCAACAAGAATTTATATCAATATTTATAGTTTTAATTCTAATTTTGATGATCAGTTATCTAAGATATAATAGAGAAATAAATGTGGGGTATTTAAAAATCTTTTAAATAGTACACCTAAAATAAAATATCAATAACTAAACATCACTTATTGGTCATGGATGAATTCTAGTTAATATGCAATCTGGATAATCTCAAATAATCAGAAATATATTGTATAAATAAAAAATCCCAATTGTTATTACAAATAAAACACGACTACAAGCTTACTTGTGAAATTAAAATTTTTATTAAAATATTTTCAGGTATCTATTCATCATCAATAAACTACCAATCTGTTTATTTGAATAATAATATAATTGAAACAAATGAAATTAATTTTAAAAAATTTATTATTTCAAATCTTATAACTGATATATAGTACTATGAGGTAAATACCTTTGCTTTGTTCTTGATTAACTGTAAAGAAGAATACCATAGCACTATGAGCAAAATTCTCTTTGCTCATAGTGCTATGGTATTCTTCTTTACAGTTGATATATAGTACTTTATTATTACTATTGACCAATAAAAGAATAGTTTGCTTAACAATTACATAATTGACCTTGTTTATTTTTACCATCTTGACTTATTAATTGGACTGATCATGTGATTTTCTTTTATTTACTCCCACTATTTCGACTTATCGAACACACTATAAATTATTTGCTTCATACCTCTTGTATATACATTCTTAGATAAACAACAATCCTTGCTAACTGCAAGATTATATTTTTGAAAACTACAATATATAGCAAAATCTATAGTCAGAAAGACTAATGCTTCTTAGAATATAGTGAATTAAGGAAAAACAAAAATGATATCAAATACGTAACAGACAGTAAATTTTATTTTTCAGAATGTATACTTAACAAAGCTCTTTGCTAAGAACTTTGTTAAGTATGCATTTTGAGAAATAGAACGGATTTTAAAAAATATTACTTTTATTTTTATTTATACAATATAAAAAATATACAGGTATCCCTTACTTCCATAATAATGTAATCAGTAAATTCTGTGATTGGTCAGTGCAGTTCAATAGATTTAAGTTTCTAACTGAATGATAGGATACGTGAAAAGTGTCCTTTTTTTTTGTTTGATTTTTGCAGTTTTGGATTCTTTATGTTTATTAAGATAATATATAATATACTGTTAAGCATTAGTAGTAAGAAACTCATAAATTTTGGACATTTCTGATTTTTGATGGCAAGTTTTGAACTGAATCTTGTCAAGGCAAGGACTACATGTATATATTTTTTTCACTTATAGCTTACTAGTATACTATACATTATTTTAATATAATATATATAAAATTTTATTTATATAATATTGTAAAATCTGCTATAAATTATAGGCTTTTATATAGTTTTCTTTTCTTATCTTTAAATTATGATCACAAGGCATATACAATTTAGATCTTTTGGATGTTTTATATTAATAATTGTCCCCCCTTTTGGAAGACTGATTTATGCCTAAAAACTGTCCCATTGATGATATGCATTTTTTATAGGCAAGTTTATCAAGCACATTTATTTTTACTTCCAGTGCTATAGTCTTGGTATTTTCATATATTACTTTTTACATTTGTAATTTAAAAAAGTTAGCAATCATCTTACAACATTACAGCTAGTTTTCGACTTACGACCACGATCGGTTCCGACAGACCGGTCGTAACATGTATTGGTCGTAAGTCGAGTAGGCTATATGTACACTGTACAGTAATGTGAAATTATGTTATAAAAATCTTTAAGTCATA
>WUQG02057180.1:0-28378 GCA_011317285.2 Androctonus mauritanicus | reverse complement strand
TACGTAGGGCAGTGCATAGAACATATACACAAGAATGGTGATAGCCACACTGATGGAAAAAATCCGTACAGAATATCACTATTCTTGTGCATGTTCTATTCATTGTTGTACGTGTTCGAAAAAAATGCTAGTGTAGTCTTATTCTAACAATGAAGATCGCGAATAAATTTACAACATAACCCAGACTATTACTATTAGTACGTTTTTGTGCAGTACAATGTAGCCTAATTGACAAAATAAAATTCATAAAATATTTTATATACAGTAAGCTATTTATTTTAATTTTATAAAAATTGAAAAAGTATAATGAATGTATAAATTATATCAAACAGATGCAAAATGTATAATTTTCCAAATCAGATGCAACAATTAAGCCAGAACATTGTTCTTCTAACCAATTCATTAATAACATTTGATAATTCTAATTTTTCAAAAAAATCCTTTTCTATTGCTAGCAATCCTAAATCATTAAACTTATCTTGGGTCATTGATGTTCTTAAATATGTTTTTATAAGTTTGAGTTTCGATAAACTCCTTTCACCTGATGCTAAACTAACGGATAATGTGAAGAAAATTTGCAAAGCTTTAAATAGATTTGGAAATGATCAGATCAAGTTATTGAATGAGGTTTTTAAAGATATAAAGAACGAAACCCAAAAAAGATATTTCAAAGTTAGCACCGCTATAAGTTTTAACCATGTAATTACATTCATATTTCATTGCAGACTATTATATTAAAATATTTTAAAATTAATTATAAGCTATAACGAATTTATTCCATTGGCCGCCTTAGAGATTTGGCTGTCTGCGTGCACGCACTTCTTGCACACTTATTAGAACCGGCTCTGATAATAATAAATATAAAAAGAAAAGAAAATTTAATCACGTATGGCGACTTTATTATTTAATCTATGTGGAAAATATTTTTTGAGTTTATTTACAATCAAAAATTATATTAATATATTCAAAACAGGAAAATTATTGAATTTAGAAATTCAGTAAAATAATAAAAAAAAACTTGTAAAAGATGACATTAAAATTAATAAAAAAAATAATATTTTCCTTATTATTCTTTTATTTCTGCCTCTTAAATCATTATAAAATAATGCAAATGTTCGGAAATTATTATTATTTTTCCATTTTTGGATAGGACTGTCATCTATTTTCGGAACAATTCTGTCATTTTAGAATGATTTAAGATACGGAAATATATTTAAGTAGGCAAATATAATTATTTGAAATGCTTTCATTACTGAATTTCATAAAAATTTAATGAACTACAGAAATTTTAGAAGTTAAAGAAATTAAAAATATTTTTAGCAAGTTTATAATTATTTTATATACTTACCGAAGTTGCATTTGGGTCTTGCCGTTGCAAACGATCTTACGAATTCCATACACGTTTCGCCAAAATTGGAATAAAACGTATCGTTTTCTGGTATATAAATCGGAAAGCAAGCTGGATGTCTTCTATTTCCTCTACCACAACATTCGATACGCTTCCCGTTATTTCCTTTTAAAGTTATTGATAATAAATATTCAATTCATAAAATATGTTTTGAATAAATCTGTAAAGGTTTACCTCTTGTTAATGCAGTTAACGTTAAATCGTGATCTAAAAATTGGCCCCAATATACGAAAAATGTCGTTAAGTAACCATGAGGAACATTATAGTCGGGTAAAACTTGGGATGATACAAGCCGTGCACTTGGTAATTGACTGCCATCGTTTGCCACGCGTGGTTTATTTAAACCTAGCAATGAGAACGAAATAAGAAATAATATGTACGTAATTTTTATCTTTTAATTAATATTAGAAAATAATTACCATCGGCATAATCTGGTGGCAACAGTCTTTCGAAAGCTGTAAATGATTTTCCCCAAAGTCTGTTTTTCAAATTGTTACAAGAACCATCCATGCTTCGATAATAAGTATTCTTGCAAAAGATATTTCCATCCGGACAACTGCTGTTAATGACTGTATCTTTAATACTAAATTGAGGTAGTCCATCTCTGGCTTGAATTTCGTCCAGATGAAATCTAAAAAAAAAAAAAATTAATTTTAATACTGTTAAATTAATGTGAATTTATGATTTTGCATATATATCAATAAAAAATTTATCAGGTTATCCTAAAAGTAATGCGATTTTTTTAGCATTAAATTTTGAAAGGACAAAAGATAAATCACTTGCTAATTTAATCACGTATATATTTTCTATTTGAATCAATAATACTCTTCCAACGTTGTGAATGCTTTAAAAATTCATGTTTAGACAAGATGACATTTGTTTGAACAAGTACAGTATAAAAAAAGACACTACTTCATGATGACGTGATAAAATAATTCATTACAAGTGCATGCATAGAATTATTAAATCGATCACAAAATTTTTTCCTCAAATTTTACAGAATTCAGATAATTGTGATTATTAATCTTCGGTATTTGAGTTCAGTCTTTCTTAAAAAATGTAGTCACATCTACGTATTATAATTATTGCGAATGCCATTTAAAGTTTGAGCTTAACTTGATTTTTGTAGTACAGGTACTCCTCAGTTAACAACCGAGTTCCGTTCTCACGGTTTGGGTCATAGAACGAATTGGTCAGTAAACGAGTAACTTGTTCCTATATATTTAGAAAATACTGGAAACAAATTTCAATTTTAAAATTTATATCTTAATTATGCACAAAGTCTTTTCTTCAGATTTTTGGAACTACGAGTGCGGGAAATTGCATGCAATTACATGAATGCGGGAAATTACATGCAATTTTCTTCAGATTTTTGGAAATACGAGTGCGGGAAATTACATGCAATAGAAGTCGTAAGCGACGCATATGGGCGAAAATCAACTTAATCAACTTTCCATTAAAAAAAAATAATCATAAGTTCAGACGTAAGTTCGAGCAATCATTAAACAGATAGATTTGTTAAATGAGGAGTACCTGTAATAATAATAATATTTATAAAAAAATCACAAGTTGTTATTATTATTATTTTTTTGAGAAAAAGCGAAGACTTCTTGAATTAATCCTGGAAAACAACTATCCTTCTGTATTTATATCGATTTTTATTTCTTAATTCTTTAGGAATATGCGAAGAAAAAGAAAAGGAACAAATATTCAAAAATGAATAATGTATTTTTGAATGAAATTTCAAATACGAAAATTATTTACTATATTATTTAAATATTAGCAAATAAGTAAATACTGTTTGTTAATATTTAAGTAACAAGATAAATTAGTACAAGTTTCATTTTAAAATATTAGATATATTATAATAAGTGTGAGCCTCTGGCGGCACTCCCTTATTTGGTGGTGGAATTATATTGAAATTAGAATATAAAATATTGCATTAATTTTTTTTATTAAAATGTAAAAACAAAAGGGAAACGAAACCTCCCTCTAAATTGTTGATACATAATTTCAATCAGAACGGAAGAAGGACTCACACACGGAACTACATAACCATAGGAAAGAGAAAGAAAAATGAAAACGAGGAAATCTTCGAGAAATGAAAAGTGTAAAGACAGAGAAAAATAAGTCTCCCAAGAAATAATAAGAGAAAAAAAGGAAAAGAAAAGAAAGCCTCTAAGAAAAGACACAAAAAAAAAAAAAAAAGAGGCGAGTGAAAAACTAGAAGAATTAAGAATTTAAACGAAAAAGGAATAATTAAGAAAGTGCAACATTATCAATAAATATCCAGATCGGAGTCTTCCACTTCTTCCTTTCAAGAGAACACAATTCCTTCAGGTACGTTTTCGTTGAATACAGCACCCCACTTCAGTAGATACAATTAAGAATACAATACTTAATATGTCAGCTTCGTTTTCTTTTTAATGCAGCATTTCCTTTTTATAATAAATCTTTTATTTCATTTCTCCCGAGTTCTTTATGCCACAGATCCCTTTTTGCGCCCTTAAACCACGCGAGATCGTTCTGTCATAAAACTACAACACGTATCGACAGCGATCTCCACATAAGTTATTATTAAAATAACTTATTAATTCTAAACTAATTAAAAGCTATAAAATAATGCTAAATATTTTCGAATTATTTAACTTTTTTTCATTAAATAAATATCATTTTAAGATTATATGATTTGTTTTTAGAAAGAAAGAAAAACATAAAAATATTTTAATATTTGTTGAAAATCAAAGATTACCTATTATACATATAATACATACTAAGTATAATATTTAATATATATTAATTATTAAAATATATATTATTATATACATGCATAATATAATACTTATATAGGCCTATACATAAGATAACTTACTTTTTCATTAAATGAAGAGAAGCTTCCACATTTATTAAACCATCCTTGCCTAATTGCTGAACTTTAGCATTATTGCCAAATAGTGCTTGATGAGCCGCTTCCTTGCTGCCTTTTTTCACTACCATTCCTGAATTTTAACAATTTTAATCAAAAAATTATACCACCTCAATTTATCTATACACGTCAGGAAAAAATTATTATATTAAAAATTAAAAAAAAAAAAAAACTCTATTTACATTCGTTTGCATGTTTACAAAATAAATATAAGTTAAAATCGATTTTACGTATAACTAAAAATGTATTTGAAGATCTTTAATTTCTTATAATAGTTATTGTAAAAAATAAATAATGTCAAAACATCATTATAAATTTTTATAGTTGCTTCTTTCTTCGATTTAGATATAAATATAATATCTATATTAAAAAATATTTTTTAAAATAATTAAATTATAAAACTTAAAAATATGTTCTGAGATTTTTAATCCTATCAATTTTATTTACAGACTTTTCATTTTAAATTTATGTAAAGCTTGATATAAGAATGTGGATTGTTGTGTAACGTCGGCTTCACTGCTTGTTGGTGTGAGAGAAGGGAAGCACACAATCAGGAGCAGGTTAACTTAGAAAAGTACAAGTATGATGATTTCTAAATTATTATAATAATTAGTTTAAATTTATAAAATAATAATTATTATATCATTTACCAAAACTGTCGTCTACTAAACGCAAAATAATACTGAATTCATACTTTATACATATATATATACAGTTTTCTGCAAAGCTATCTTTTTTTTTTTTTTTTTTAAATTTAAATTCATACACATTCATTTGTATGAAAGAGAAAAATCTTGTGTAAACATTAAAAAATATTTTCACAGATATGTTTATGAGATAAAAGCTTCATAATTGTGTTTTTGTTAAAAAACAAAATTATTTTAAATGCTTGCAATAGCAATCGGTCATGATGTCATACGGATGTCATATACACGAACGAGCTTGTGACATTCATCAACTCGATAAAAATAATTCACATGACAACTAAAATACAAATTTCTATTATGTTAAAAATTATTCAAAATATGCTCACCTTTGTTCCATAGCTCTTCCTCTAAATATTTTAGATCTTGAAAACTTTTGATACCATCTCTACCAGCTTTATTTAGATCATCATCTCGAATTTCTGGCATTAAAACACCATATCGAGTCTCGGTAACATCTGGTTGGTCTGGAACTGATTTATATAATGAATTACAAGGCCCTAAGATAATCTTATTTTAATTCAAATAAATTTTATGATATTAATAAAGTTTATATTATGTAAAATCAGTTATTATATCTTGAAGTTTTCTTGAACTCAAAAATCCATTTAAAAATCTGTTTTATGCGAAAGATACGGAATACAGTAATGGAAACAAACTATTGGACAGTAAATTATAATATATTCTTATATATTTAAAATTTTAAACAAAAATAATTTTATTTCGTCTTGCTACCATTAGTTGTGTAGTTTTTGAACGTGTTATATTGTTAACTTCAATAAAATCACCAATGTAAATACTTACCATTCCACGGTAAACAAGAAATAAATACTCCAAAATCAATCAAAATTCTTAAGTAAATCAGTGGAAAAATGTTTCCTTTCTAAAAAAAATAATAATGCCAGTTTAATTAAAAACGAATATAAAATTTAAACAGTTAACAATAAAACACGCTTTATTGTTAACTGTTTATGAAAGAGAACTGTTTAACTAAAACAGCTAACAATAAACTGTTTATTTTTAACTGTTTAACTAAGCAGTTAACAATAAAGCAAGCTTTATTGTTAACTGTTTGCTTAGTTGATGATTGCTTAGTTTGGCTATTAAATTATTCTTAATAATTAACGCATAATTTAAATATTCTAAAATATATTATATACACTCTAAGAAATATTTTCTTTTAGTAAAAAAATTATTTTAATTAACTGCTACTTTAGTCAAGAATTATTGCTACGTGAATTACTCGACAGTTGAATGGCCCACATAAGCCCTAAGCTTCATCAACCTTGAACTCTTCCATGATCCCACAATGATAATCTTTACGATTAATCAGATTTAACAATTGTCTGAAGTTCAAGACTATAACTGAAACCGGACAGAGTTATTAAGCATCATTACAGTTCATCGAATGTGTTGAAAACGAAAAATCGCTAAATATTTTCTTTGTCTTGTAGGGACTGTCGTTATCATTTCTGGTAAATAGGCATATCTGTAGTTTTTAAGTTAATAAAGTATATATCTGTACTGCATAATTAAAATATAATAATTAAAAATATTCATAAATATTAATAAAATTTTAAAGAATTCGTTAACTTTACCGTAGTTTTATATTTTAACTTCTACATTAAGCTGCATTCGATCGTTCGTAAGTTGAACAAAATTACTAATATTTTAAAAATAATTCTGTTTTCATTTGAAGATATATAAATATTGATTAATGCAGATATAATAAATTTTATTAGAAAATTATTTATAAAAAAATTTAATCAAAACTGTAAATGTTAATCGGAATAAAGTTTAGAAAATTATACAAATTTTTCTCGATGACTTGAATTTAAAACAAAACTATATATGTTGCAGCATATAAACAGTCACCTTAGCAATTTTTTTATGTATAATTATTAAAATAATTATTAGATAACTTAAAATTAAAAGAATTAATTTTAGTGTTTAAATAATTAAATAGATATCATACTTAATCATACATCACTTACCATGGTGAATTTAGTGCGCTTAAAATTTTTTGAACTTCAAGCATGCTGTTTCTCTTTTATACTTTAGGGAAAAGGGCATTCGATTCTCTGATTGGTCAGATGAGAAAGATTATGCCCTAAAGGTCTGATCATAAAGCACCTTTCAGGATTTTGTATTTTAATAAGACGTTCTTCTGTATTTCTTATGAATTGATTTTCGTCTCGAACCGTATCATTTCCATAAATATCTTCAGGAATGTTTAGTAATGATTACTATGAATGGTGAAATATGATAACTTTAATAAAATATAATGTTCAATCTTTAAAAAAAAATTTTTTATAAACTTCCAATGATTAATATGGTCTGGGAAAAAGTTGTATTATTATATAAATATATTTAATGGATTAAATATAAAATATTGTATTTATTAAACTGTGATAGGTATATATTTTTGCTAAGTTATAGTGGATAAAAAAAATAAATTATCTCTTAACCAAAAATTTCATTTTAAAGAATAGTGAATGCTATAAGTTCGTTACTCTTTCTAATGACAAAACGAACGACGTTTAAATGTGCAAGAACCTTTCCGATTGCACAATAATTCAGGTTCATTCATCGACTTGTTATTCTTGCATAAAAAAAAAAATTTTCATAGCTACTTCTTACATTATATAATGAAAGAATTCAAAATTTTATTACTTAAAACGGAAAAGGATTTTATGCAACATGTATAATTTTGTTTTAAATTCAAGTCATCGAGAAAAATTTGCATAATTTTCTGAACATTATTCGGATTAACATTTAGAGTTTTGATTAAATTTTTTATAAATAATTTTCTAATAAAATTTATTATATCTGCATTAATCAACATTTATATATCTTCAAATGAACATAGAATTGTTTTTAAAATACTTTTCTGTTCATTCATTGAAGTACATTATCCTATATAATATATTTCAATGATATACTGTATGTAACAATTTAAATATACACAAACAACTATAACAAATATATATAACAAATTAAAATATATATATATATATAACAAATATAGATATATATAACAAATATAGATATATATAGCAAATATAGATATATATAACAAATATAGATATATATAGCAAATATAGATATATATAGCAAATATAGATATATATAACAAATATATGTACAGTATATATATATATATATATATTTGTTTAAGCTATATATATAGCTTAAACAAATCAACAATTTATATATCTCAAGCACTACAGAAATTGCATAAGATACACATCTGAGCTACATTTGTAATGATTTAAGATTTTATAAATTATGATTAGACAGTTTTCAGAAAATTTACAATGCATAATATATATTTAAACAAATATAATTTAGAAAGAAAAAATTATGTTGAAATTTAAAAATGGAAAATTCACTGTGTATAATTTATTTATATAGCTATTTACTTTTCAGTTAAAAATTGTAATTTTGAATTATACAAAAAAAAAAAAGAAAGAAAACATGATCTTAATAGGATTTGACATTTAGAAATGATAAACTTGACAATCATTTACAAAACAGAATTAAAGCTGACAGCTGAACTTTCTCCAAATATGCATAGTTTAGACTACTGAACGTTAATACAAAAGTTTTTCAAAGGACCGGATGCAAAACTAGTTACACTAAGTATGGTACTGATCACGAATTCTACAACTAACATTTTTTGGGAGGTGTTATAGTCACGTGTTTAGACACCCACGTGCTATTATTCTTGAGAAGCATTTTATTGTGGCTAAGGACGAAAGTCTGTATATATTATATAAACAGTGTGCATCATCTTAGGGTGGGGTTCATTGGCTTCAATCAGAGGGGATTTGAAGGACAGTTACTATTCTAAACGAATTCTTTGCATTTGTCGTATATCTCCTCAAATTTTAATAATTAAATAACGAAAATAATAATATAATTATGTTAACTAACATCTTAACAAAATATCTTAAAGTTAAAACAATGAATCTCTCTCTTCATTCTTTTAATGTGAAGCATAATTAATATCAATTTGTAAAATATGTTGTAACTACTAGAAGATTTGTCAGCTTCATTTTTATGTATAAAAATAATAAATGATATCATTAATAAATCTTGGGGATGGACCAAATGACCTTGAAAGACATGTAAGGATTGAAAAAGTGAGAAAACGTGTGCTATGAAATACAATAGTCTCAAGGACAAATGTAGTAAGATGCAGAGTTATCACATTTCAAGTTCAAATGCAGAGTTATCACATTCTACAATAGAATTTATCAAGGTCATTGATACTTTATCAAATGGATATTGTAAAAATAATCGTTATTTATCTTACAGTAATTATATTCAGTTTAACATATTTTACTTGCGCGATTTTTAATTAAGAATAACATATTTTAGTTTATCCAGAGCAAATGCAAAACAATTTTAGATCAGTTTGTTATATTTTATTGTTTTAACTACAATAAATTCTTAATTTTGTGTATTTTTTATTTATTTTTTTAAACATTCAAGATTCTAGTTCAGTTTAAAATCTAAAAAGTTCTGAATATATAATTCTCCCTTTATAATTTATTACTAATTTATTTTATAATATAGATTTAAGGCATAAATCTGTTTAAATAAATTTAAATCTAAAATATCACTTGCAAATTTCAAACTGAAATCACTTAATTTAGAATTTTTCACACATTTTTTTAATGCACAAACATAAACCGTTTATTCTGAAAGACAAATTCAGGAAGATAATTCAATAATTCCTAGATTCTCTA
Organism: Androctonus mauritanicus; assembly: GCA_011317285.2. Taxonomy (NCBI): domain Eukaryota; kingdom Metazoa; phylum Arthropoda; class Arachnida; order Scorpiones; family Buthidae; genus Androctonus; species Androctonus mauritanicus. The sequence continues at coordinate 18,586 of WUQG02057180.1, read as the reverse complement.
TTCGATTTTCAAATATTTATAATCTTATAAACAAGTAGTTTAAGGATATTAAAATATCTTTATTGATATATTTAGTCACCCTATATTTGTAGCTATAGAATCTATAGAATGCTATACATAATATTTATAGAATATTTTTGGTACTTTTTACTTTGATAAAAATAGTAAAAAAAAAATTGTATAAAGAGAAATCAAATAAGATTGTTATTTAATTAGTATTTATTCAGTGTAAATAGTGAAGATGTTTCTTGAGGGAAATTCTTTAATGTTTGATATTAAAAAAAAAATTGAATAATAAATAAAAATTCATTTTATTTCATATGAAGTCTTATATTCTCATTAAAGTATGTGAGAATTCAATATTTAAACTGTAATCTCACTTAATATTTTTCTTACAAATAATACATTAAAATTGAATTTTTTAGAATATCAGATCAAAATTCTAATAATATTTATAGTTAATAAAATGCTTCTTATACGTTTAAAACTAAAAAAATTCTCTTGTTTGTCTACGAGACAACCTCTTCCTATCAGTATTAAAATAGACTGAGGTAGATTAAAATAGATGATGTAGAGTTCCATTTTTTTAGTTTTTGATGTCCGGAATATCAATAAATTATTTTTTAGGTAGTTTATCTGAAAATGAGTAATAAGGCAAGCAATTTTTTATATAATTAATTATAACTGTATATACAATCATTCTGTATATCAGTCATCATTCATAATCATTTCAAAAACGAAAGATTGTAAAATTTTAGGAAGTCATTCTATATTCCTGAGCTAAATTAATTTTGAAGTCTCCTTGTAGTTCCGTTACAAAATAGCGGCTGATAACAATTTAAAAATTCCGTAGAATATACTATATTTGAAACTGCTTTTTTTGTAAAAAATGAGCAGTTTCAAACATACATTCAGCATACATACATTGAGCAGTAACATTCTTACTTATTATTGATAAAAGTTCTATTTATATTTAAATTGTACAGTATTATGAAAATGAATTTATAAATTTCGGTGATATTATTTGAATTTCGCTGTAAATATCATTGAAATGGCATCGGAATAAGTTTAAAAAACATCCTTATAATATTTTTGATACTCAATTACTAAAATTTAAGATAAATTAAGAATAAAACAATAGTTACATAAGAGAAAATTTGTATCTTATGTCCTTGGCGAATAGTTCCTACAGGAAAAATCTGTATCTGTTATTTAACTATGAAGCACATGCAAGTATATAATTGAAGAAAGTTATCATTAAAGTGAATGACTTTTAGTACAAAGCCAGAAAACGATTATAGAATATTATATCATTTTTTAAAAACCCTGATGGCTAATATACTATATATATAAATATTAACAGTTAAAAGTAAATTTTTCGTTGTTGATGTCAAATATTATGCTAACATAAGTAATGTTAGCATAATATTTGACATGAAACGTGGGAAAATGCTTTTCACTAATGTTCCTTTAAATCCAGAACTGTATTTATATATTTGCGCTCCATAGACTAATGACATGATGGGCTCTCTTATAATGACATAGAATTACTCATTCATAGTCTGACAGCACGGCTCCTTAAGGACTAGCGCTCCCAGCCTCTAACCCATTTAGTTCACTGATTTAAGCAGCGTTGCTTCAACTCCTATAAATTATTCGAAAGCTTTGACCCTCAAACGGACTTACAAGTAATATTTTCCAAATTATAACGTAGAACTACTTCAGAAACTTGTTCAATTTTCCCACGAGACTGCACGCATCAGTAAATTCAATTCTGATTTAAAAATAAAAAAATAAAAAAATATTCAATTTTTCTTTAAAATGATAAAAGTGAATATATAAGGATAATCTAGTGAAACATTATTATGTATTTTTTTTTATTAAGAGTTACAGAAAATATTTTATTTTTCTTCCTAACTCTAAATTATAATATATAAAAACTTTAAATTCTAAGATAAATATTATAATGATTTTTATTTTCCGAATTATTTTTACTTCTAAAACGAAAATTGAGTTAACGGCAATCCATATAAATTTACTTCTGAATGATTTTTTTGTAATATAAATTTTATAAATTGTTTAAATCAGTGGAATGTTTATAAATCTGATATTATTTTATGTATTTTTACTTTCTATACATGTAGCATAAATATAGAAATTATGAAAAGCATCTGATTTACACATTTTTATCTTAAATGAATAGATTATTTTAAAATTCTTTGAAAACATTCTGCATATCTCCGAATCCTATCTTTCAATCAGAAATTTATATTGAGGATAATAAGAAATTTTATTTATACAATAATAGAATTAGCAATAGATGATTTGATTTTTTTGCATAATGCAAAAAAATCAAATCATCTCTTAACAATCTTAATGAATTTTCATTGATTTTTTTTTAAACAGTATTATAAGCATGAATAAATTAAATAAATTAATAAATTATGTATTACTACTAGCATTTTAAGCTTGAATGAAGATACTATAGGGAAAACAAATATTGAATATACAGTATTCATAAATATAATTTAACTGACAAAGATGAATATAGTTTGCTTCCCTAATCTTATAACAGACACAACTGAAGCACTATAAGCAAAGAACATTTCTTTGCTTATAGTGCTTGAGTTGTGTCTGTTATAATATAATTTAAGAAAATTAGAAAAATTAAAACACAGTTGCATGCTTATTTAATAGATAAATGCTTTATATTTTGGCTAATGTATTGATTATATTCAAATTTTAAGTAATTCTTTAAGATTTTTAAGTAAATTTAAGTTGTTCGCTTTCGAGAACCATACTTCTCAGAGCACTCTCGAATTTTAGAGAAGTATTTCTCATTATCTAAGATAAATGCCTATTAATTTTTAATATGTTACGAGATTTTTACGAGATGGTGAGAATTCGAAATATTATGTCTAATATCTCTGAAAATATATATTTTACTTCATTTGTCAACAGCACAACATATTGACAAATGGAGTAAATCAATGTAATTTTTATAAGATATATTATTTTAAGAATAGAAGGATTTTAGGTTACTAATGTAGGAATGTTGTTTAATCTTGTTAATATGATTACAAACAACTCATAAAAAATAACGTAAGAAAACTATTGTTGGATGCAGCAGGCAGTTCGTGAGTAATCATAACAGTTCATCGATACAGTTCTATGTAACCTATACTTTGAAATTGCGTGACGACCATTCTGAATTATTTAAGTTTGTTTTATGTGAATCAAATAAAAAAAATCGCTCACTTTTATTAATATAATCACAATCAATTATTTCAAAAATATGCTGCATATTTTGAGCATGACGTTTTGCTCAAATAACATAAAAAGTGGAAAAAATATGTTTTAAATTATACTTTTTTCCTATTGATCAAATTGTTTTATAGCTTTTCCAATAAATAATTGCACAAAAATCCGCTGAATTCCGCTAACAATTAACGTCGACAGAAATACAACATGATTATAATCCATAGTTGAGCTCATAGCATCTCTCATAATTCCTCTGAAATTATTATTCTTATTTTTATGTATTTGTAAAAATGGTTATAACGTTATTTATTGTCCGTAAAAAGTTTAACCTATATTACTATATATTTTTTAAACATCAAAAGATATATAGAATATATTAACTTCTATGGTATAAAAATATTTATAAATATATGTTGAAAAACTAAAATTGATAAATAATAAAATTTTACATATTCATTGCATTTTATGAGTTTAAACTGTAGAAGAAAAACAACCATGCAATCATTACTTGATTTTCTTCATATTTACAGATTATATCTTAAATATTTTATAAGAGTACAGATTGATGAATACTGTAATGTATATAAATTTTTAAACCCATAAAATAATTAAACAAAAAACTTGATTTAAACTCCGATTACTTCGTCCATACCTCTTGCTATTCTCATTATGAGAAAAAGATTTGCACTATTTAAAATTTGTTAAGTAAGCGCATTTATGAATAAATTTCACTTACAATATAAAATATAAGTTAGTCAATAGATTAGCTTATAAATTACTATTGAAAATACAACAGAAAGAGAAAAACATGAAACATGATGCATTTTCCAATGTTTGTTTTTGGTTCAATGGAATTGCCGAAGAAAATAAAATTGAAAACATCTAACTTTTTGATTTATGCTCAATATTTCAGTCAGTTGCAATCCATCCAATGAGCGCCACATTTGTATTCTTTCTGAATTTGAAGAATGGCAAATGAACGAATCCGAAAGCAACAAAATTCTTTCATAGTATATAGTGACTGATTCAATTTTTTTTGTTTGGCCTGAAGCTTATACAGTTTCGAAATTCTCTTTAAGAAAAATTAAATGAAAAGTTACGAATACAAAATCAGATACGAAAGTGGAAATTTATTTAGAAAGAGAAAAGAAATCACAACAAATTAATGCATTTTAAAATTGCCGTTTTATTATATTGAAATGCATAATTATGTGATCAAATTATTCTTATACTGTATCATTAGAATACTTGTTCTTTCAAGTCATTTTTCTGTAATGGTGGCATTGCCTGTCTTTTCGTCTACAACTGATAGACTTCAAGACTTGACAGATATGCTATGACGCAATCTCATATGTTGAGATATGCATAAAACATGCGACTTCACACGTATACTTACTGGTGATTTGTAGTACTGCAATAGAATTTGCCTTACCAACACAGGAATTTTGATAAATATTATTTCCCGAGATTTCCCACCAAAGAAAAAAAGAAAAAATATGATGCGTTTATAATAGTATACTGTATTTCTAAAGAAAAAATCCATTTTGACTAAGCGTCGAGGAGAAACAGCTTGCAGTTTTACGCATCTGATGATTGGAAGAATTTTCCACAGATAGCATCTTACTCCATGCATTTCAAACCTCGTTTCTCCACCACTACCCACATACTTGCAGTGCTGAGCACCAAAGGACAGATTTATATCGCAATAGACCTCTGGACTTGCACCTTCGTGTTGCGACGCCGAGTGAATCAGTATAGTGGGCGGCAAAATATTCCTAGAATTCATTTCTACCAAAGATGCCATTGCTAGCAGTCCTCGCTATATAATAACTTGATTATATACTTTCTCACATAAATATATCTCAATAACCCAAACTAAATATAACCCCAACTTAACTTTCCTTTAGCTGTATCTCAAAAATGCTCGTTGCCATCCGATATCAGGTAATATGAAAGAAGAGAAGTAGGAATATTAAGAGACAGAGGTCTTAACTGAATTTAATAAAAATATCTTACGTTTACAAATTTACAAAAGCTTATAACCATGAGATAACATCGCTAGAACCCTTTTCAGGACCCATGCAAGTGAGGATTCTGAAAATTAAACTTCATTAGCTTCATACAATAAAAAAGCGCATAGCAATTCTTATCATGATCCACTGTGTTACATTATACTGTACATTGATTATGTAAGTGGTAGAATGTGACGATTTAAAATTCAGTTTCTCTCTTCTCTACTATAGCAGATGCTCGTACAAAATAAAATAAAATAGTGCCGAATTCTTGCATATTTTTGTTTCTCTTTTCTGTACTTAGATGATACGAATTCCAAGCTATTGGTTGTTATTTGAACTTATATTTTCAAAAGTTATTAAAAAAAATAATTATATTGTAGCAAACTGTGCGGTTTATGCTCATAAATGCTGTTGATAATAACATAAATTCTTTTAATTTTTGATATAAATTTTAATCGATGTGTTATAGAAGTAATTAATTAATAAATCAAATATATTGCATCAAGAAAAATAACCAATATAAAATGAAAATTTATGTTTTAATTTTGTTCTTTTTTTTACAAAAATGCCAGTTTTAAAAAATAATTATTCTCGTTTAATGCACCAATCTATATATATATATACTAAATTTGCGAATGAATGGATCGATTTTATTTTGATTGTAGACAGCTTAAGTGATGAGGTGGAAACGAAAATATATACTAAAAGTGCTGTTATAGCTGTCAACGAACTTTGTAAATGAGTGCAAGAGAGAAAAAAAAAAAAAATTAAAAAGTTCCAAAGGAGGGCCAACTTCACAATAGTATTCAAATTAAAACTTATTTTATAAATAAATTTTTATTAAAAAGTAAATGTTATTCGATTAAAAATTCTACAACTGGAAAAAAAATGTGAATAAAGTAAAAGCAAACTATAAATTTACACATAGAGTCATAATTGTCAAAAATCTAACGTTCAAAGTAAGAAAATTTCATTAAAAATAGGGAATCTATCTAACTCTATGAAATATTTCATTTATGTCGTGATTTAAATCAATCACAAAAAAATTCTTGTTCCCCCTATAAAATTTGTATTCATAATTCACTTTCACTATTTTCTTTAAGGAAAATATCCTTGACCTAGTCTGGTCTGTGACTTAATTTAATATTAATACATTATCATATTTTATTATTCATCAATTAAAAGTTATTCATTAAAAAAAAATTGAACCTAAGGTCATTTAGTGATGAAAGCTTTCATGTGGAGAAAATTACGACAAAAAATATTCCAGCTAAGTTTCGAAACTCCATTTAACTTTTATGGCTTCTGGAATGATGCTAAACATGTTTAGCATCATTCCAGAAGCCATCTGAAACCATAAACTTAGCTTAAGTCCATAAATATAAATTCATAATTATTAATAAGGGAACTTTAATTAAACATAAAAAGTTTAAATTATTTAACATTAGTTTAACAAAATTGCTCTTTATTTATTGATTAGAATCGTTATAAAAAATCGTCATATGTTTAAAATATTTATTCTTAAATTATAAATGTATTTGTTTGTAAGTAGATATAGTAGAGTAGGACAAAATTTATAGATTTGTTCTTATTAAAAATAAATATAGAATCAAAAAGTAATATATAAGCTGCATGTAGTTTTGCTAAATATACGAAGCATGTTAAAATCTAATTCATTTATATTAAATATTTATTATTCATCAAGTTGTTCTTTTAGTTCTTTGTTTTTCTTTTGGTTGTTCTACACACAAGATTAGCATTATGATAAATAATACTTATCTCGAAAACATTCTAAACTTTTCTTAATAATTATTCTAATTTTATTCGTTTCTTTTACTGGTAAGCATCACAGCGCTGAAATAATTATAAACGTTTTGAAATGTTTTTTATTCTGTAATTTTTCTCATCAACGTATAGATACAAAATATATTAACATTAAATTTTGTTTATTTTTATTCAATTGTTATTTTCAAAATCAAATCTTAGGCATAACTATGCAAAATGTGCTCTCTCCATCGTTGGCTCTCTCTTATACAGGGTATATGCAAAACAATGAGTGCTTCTTCATGACAGTTCTCTTAGCCATAGTATAAGAATATACTATGTTTAAGAGTCTTAGTTTTCGAAGTTTTTTGATGTTATATCCAGTTTCCACAAACTGAAAGATTAAGATATAAATTTTCTGTTGTTTTTTTTTTTAATATTGTTGTTATTTTGATATTATTTCAGAAATAATATATTGTAGATATTTTTGTAACTCTCCATTTATACGAAACTGATTAATTCATTTTTTGGCAAATATATATTTATACAAATACCGTTTTATTTTAAAAGTAATAATAAAATAATGATGATAATAATAATAGGAAAATCAATGTCAAATTGATTTTATTAACGCGTGAGTTTATGTGCAAATTGAAATATTAGATTGATGAAATCATGAAAATCATATGATGCCATATAAATATTTAAACCTGCTTTTATGGAAATCGAGTCTCCAATCAAAAAAACAAAAATTCTTTCTACAATTTAATCTTATTTTATCCTAAGGGGATATCCATAAACCACGTCACACTGTTAGGAGAAAGAGCATGTAGTAGATTTTAGACGATAAATGACGTAGAGGAGGGAGGAAGGCATGCAAATTATAACGTTACAGCAAAATCAGCAAAAACAGTTGGTTTTATATCTTTGTTATTAAAAAAATTATTGTTTTTTAAATAAAATATAAAACTTTTTGTTTAATTTTTCGAAAAATATAGAGTGTAGCACATATTTAGCGATAAAATCTAAGACATATATAAAATTCTAAGATATTCACATGCAGTTGTTTGAAGATCCATTATAAGAGAATAAAAATTAAGTTTTAATCTATAATAAGGGAATAACATTTTGAAACTTTAAGAATGAAGTTAAAGAATATTTGTAAGAATGTACCAGAATAAAATAATTCCTATTTTAGGTATTTTTATTTTTACGTAAAATCGAAGAAAAAACTTTTAAGTAGAAGGAAAAAGGGGTGTTTGAATTTGGAAATATATCATCACAGCCAGACGTCAGGAGTATAATGAAAAATGAGATGGGCGGAGAGAGAGTCAAAAAATGTTGAAAATAGTGCGACATAGTTTATGGATATTCTTATTTTCAGAATAGATTCTGAAAATAGCGCCCACTTTTGCATATACGCTGCTTTTACATATGTAAGAATTATTATACGTAAATTGCAAAAATTTATAAATTAAAACAATTAAATCGAACTTTTTTTCAAATTTTGTTTTAATTATTTTAATATTCTTTCTCATTCCTTTATGTATTCTGTAAATAAGCTAATGGTTTCTGGGATAATTAGAATATTTATAGGATAATAATTAAAATAATTATTATTTATTCTGTCATAATATTCTGTAATATTTTTTTTTCAAATAAAAACATCTATTTGGTTAATTGGGATCAGTTTCCAAGAAGAAAATAGATCTCTAATCAAAACGTACTTTTTTTTTTTTTTTTTGTGAAAAAATTAATACTGTATATTGAATATTTTATTTTGCAATAATTACAATTTATGCAAGAAAACCAATAGAATATATGTTTTATTTTATAAAATATATTAAAATTTCTTCAATATTCAGAGAGAATAAGAATCCTATCCATTATAAGAGTATAAAAATTAAGTTTTAATCTATCATAAGGAAATAATATTTTGAAACTTTAAGAATGAAATTATACTAAGTTTTATAAAGACTGTTAAATTTTATATATCAAATTATGATTAGATATGTGCATTAAAAATAATCTTTTATAGTTTTTATACGAATTTCTGTATAACTTCAATTTATAGATTTTTAAAACTTTATAATTAAACTTGCACTTGGATACTTACAGGTAGATATAAATAAAAATTGTTGCAATTGAATCAAGTCTCCAATCAGAAAAAGAAAATTCTTTCTATAATTTAATCTTATTTTATCCTAAGTGGATATTCATAAACTGTCATACTGTTGGAAAAGAGGATGCAGCAGATTTTGGACGTTAAATGACGTAGAGGAGAGAGGAAGGCAGGCAAATTATAACGTTAGGCAGCAAAAACAGTTAGTTTTATATCTTTGTTATTAAAGAAATTATTATTTTTTAAATAAAATATAAAACTTATTATTTAATTTTTCGAAAAATGCAGACTGTAATATAACATATTTAGCGATGCATTTGTTATAAAATCTGAGACATACATCTATAACGATGCATGTCTATATAGCGATGCATTTGTTATAAAACATAATATATATATATATATTGCAACAATTTTTATTTATATGAATTTTTCATTCATTTCATCGATTTGATGTGATGGTATTTTGGCGATTGCATGATTTTATATAACAAATTGTTACCATGCTATAAAGCGATAAGTTTATATTAAGCTTTATAATGTTATACTATGTTAATTTTATCAATAATTAGAATTTTTTTTAAAAAAACAAAAATTAGGAGACAAATAAATTTCAAAAAAAGATTGCAAGATTTAACAAATTCATTTTAATATTGTATTATAAAATATACACAGAAATAACAGAATTTTATTTTATTTAAAATCAATAAGTAAAAGGCAGTATCTAAATCTATAAGTAAATTGTAAAAAAAAACTTTCGGTAAATATTTCGATGGCACTGATATTTAAAAAATAAAATAAATGCTAATTCATATAGAATTTTAACATTGGTCTCACGACCAGACAGGTTCGTTCTTCCATGGAGAAAAATCTATCTTGGGAATTTGTTCGCTGTCGCACGGTACTCTAGGATTCCTAAAACGTAAATAAGCAAAATTTAGTACTCTGAATTTTGATTTTATGAAATTTTTATTACGATGACATTTATTCAACTACCATTTTGACGATCTGATGAAAGCCAAGGGTTGAACGGCCTTAATATCTTTGGCATTATCGCATAAAATTCGAGATAAACTAGTTTGGCGGATCTGTTTCAGCTGGGCTGTAAAAATTAAAAATCACTACTCGTTCTAGACTAATCAGTAATGATTTTAATATAACACGCGTTACCTTCAGTGAAAGATGATTCTAGTTTTCCGTTTTCGTACCAAAATCTGTCACCAACTTTAAGTCTTCGGAATTGTTCTCCAACAATACAAGCAAATGTTTCTCCTAGAGTTCCGTCAGGTAATGAACGTTCTGATACTCCAGCTGTAAACAGATCTATGTCATCGACTGATCTATAACCAAAAAATAAAGTAACAAATAATTATTCTTGAATAACTAACACATTATTCCGCCAATTCACACAACTTTTCTCATAACAGATTACCTGTATAATTTGCTATACACTTCTACGGACTGAGGAGCCATGACTTCTTTCAACTCTTCGAAATTTTTAAATGGTTTTAAATTACACCATTTTCTCCATTCATTATAAGGTGGAATTCCATGATCTCGTCCTCTTTGAGTATTTAATGCAACTAAATCCAAACCAAACTGATGGCCATGTGGTTGGAAAAGATGATTTGTAAGCTGAACAAAGCATAAGTTTATTGTTAAGTTCGTGATAACATAAAACAGTTTTGATAATGTTGCAAATGTATATTTACCTGACTTGTTATAAATCTATCATATTTTTGAGCTGGTTGTCCGATTAAACCTCGGACAAACTTTGTAAAATAACCTGGTTTATAAAGAAGTATTGGATTGAAAAATGTGCTGGCTAAGGGAACTTGATCACTTACTTCACCGTTTTCTTCTAATAAATCAAGACGTCCCTATAAAAAAAAGTTAAATAACATAAAAATCTAAATAGAGATACTGTATGTTATAAATAAAAACCTATAAGATTCTTAAAACGATATTCCAAATAACAGTTTTTACCTGTACGAGTGTATGACCGTAACGATATGCAGCTGTGGCAAAACCATTAGCTATACTTGGATTGACATTAGGATTATAGTCGGAACTATATCCGAATGGTTTTAATAGTAGTCCATAAGACTGCATTATATCTTTACCTGAATGAAACATGAGTAGTTATCTTTAATTTATTATTAAAATAATTCTAATTTTCATTTAAATAGCCTACCCAACAAAAGAGGGAGAAATTCGTTATACGAGATATGTTGTATTTCGGCTGAAACTATTCTTCTCGCTTCATGAAATAATATTTCGTCATTCCATCCAGGATTCTGCTTGCTCAATTCATCAGTTACTCTGTTATGTTCTCTCATCCACAAAGAATGCATAATAGCCAAATTGATTTGTTCGTTGACTCTTTCATCACCTAAAAACACCAGTTATTATTTATTTGAAGAATAAAATATTTCAAATATATATATATATTAATGTTTGTACATATACCTGCTAGGAAACAAGCTTGCTCTTGAATTGCACAATCATCACTTTTATGTTGCTCTTGTGGCAAATAATCTTCATTGTGTAATTTAAGGATTTTTAGTTTGCCTATAAATATAGGATAAAAAATGGTAATGATCTAGTTTAAATTAACGATGCTGACGATGATAAATAATTTTATATAGAGAAAATTTATAAAATTTTTCATGCTTCAACTGAAAATACAATTTTAAAAATTAAAGAGTGTATTAGTATATTATGAAAAAATTTTTTTTGTTATGCTGTTAAGATTTTCACTAAAATTTTCAGTTAGCTTAGATAATCTTCATTATTTACCTCCTTTGAAGGCACGAAGATTTTTAATTTCTTCTTCTGTGGAGCCGTATACATTAGAACCGTCTAAGTAAGCTGTAAGTTGATTTATCTGTTCTCTACTTCCTATTTAATGAAGTAAAGCTTGTGATTTATATATAAATCTACTCTAGAATTTTCTGTCTATGTTAGTATAGATACAAGATTTATAAATATGGTATACGATAATTATTTTATTTAAGGAATATATACCAAAAGTGCACTCTGGTTTCGGTGCAGGTAGAGAACGAACAAATTCCATGCAAGTCTCATTAAAGTGCGAATAAAATTTATCACTTTTAGAAATCACTATTGGCAAACAAGCAGGATGTAACAGTCTCGGATTTCTTAGAATTTGAGGATCGCAACAGAGAATTCCTTCATTATTTTGACCTAAATAAAGATTAAAAAATTACATATTAAAATCAAAACTCAGAAATAAGAGAGTAAAATCAGCGAAAACGAAAAAGTACCTTTCGTCACAGCAGTTAAAGTGAGATCGTGATCTACGAATTGTGCCCATTGCATAAGTATAAGGGTAAATATAGCATTAGGTACATCTTTGTCAGGGTTTGCCATAGATGATACATCTCGAGGACTAGGAAGTGGTCCGCCATCATTGGCTATTCTAGGAGCGTTAATTCCTGAAACAGAAAACGCAGAACATTAGCACTGCCCTTATTATGGTGATTGCTTAATTCAGTCATGCAAAGTACCTGCTGTATTTTATGCATAAATATAGTCCTTACGTACGTATCAAATACATACACATACATAAATTATATATATGCATTTGGTGATACATGATTACTGCCATATATCACCAAATATCACAAAGGATATATACAATACATATCAATCACACTATATATACATGTACATATTAAAAATTTGGTGGCATTATCGTTTAAAATTCTTTTAAATTTACTTTTGTATGTGACTAGATATTCACGAAGGAAAGTTTTCATTCTTCATATTTAGTTCAGTATTGGATTTTATGGTCTTATTTCGTGGAGATCTCTGGATAATTCCATTAATGATATGATCACGAATTTTTTTTATAAACTATTCAAGAAAAGTACATCGAAATTTCTACATTTGAAAAATAATATTTAATCTTGAAATTCCATCTATTTATTTACGATATAGGCCTATAGCAATATTTTGTTACCCTTAACTTGAAGTGTATGATTAAAGTTAATTCTTATTTTCTATATAGGTCAGTTACGTAACTAAGAAAGTAGTTTAGAGGCTACACAAATTGCCTAATCTCATGATTAGAATATTTAGAACGCTTTCTCTGATTTCTAGTTTTTTCAATGCAATTTGAATTTAGATCTCTGTTTCCATGTTTATCAATAGAAAATGTCATAATAATTAATGTAGCCTATCTGCCCTGTTCAGTTATAGCAATTAAACGATATGTATTAATAAAGTATATATAATAAATAAAATTTATATATATATATTTTATATAGACCTATCTTGTAAAATCTGAAAATATTCACAATAGATACATCTATTATTTGTATATATCAGGATGGTAAAATCTGAGCTTGACGATAGAACTTCAGTTCAACATATTTACTTTCTAAGTGCAAATATTGCTAAAATAGAATTTTCTGTAAGTTAACAGTTACTTTCGTTTATAACATGTAAAAAAGTTTAAACAGTTATTACGTTTAATAAATTTCGATTCCCTAATTCTGATATTGTGCAATTTCTCATGAATGGTGGACCATTCTTTCTTGCTATCAAAAATTATTGTCCTTGATAAAATATTTGCACACAAGATACTATTGCTAATAGATTAAATTCCCAACAGACTTTTTGCTGATTACCATATTCAAATTTACAATTATTTTGCGGACCACAAAAAAAAAAAAATTATAAAAATATCATACGTGATAAATATACTTAACTTAATATGATAAAAATAATTATTTCGCATTATGGTTTTACAATATCCGGATTAAAAAAAATGAATTAAAATAAGCATACGAAAACTATAGTTTGGTTATGATGGATTAAAAAGATAGTAATTAAGAAACTTTCCCATAAAAAACTCAAAATAAATAATTATTCACACTTCACAATGAATTATTAATTCTAAAAAAAGCAAAACGAAAATAAGATTAAGATTAATAACTGTTTAAATAACAGGAACAACATTAAAGTTTTTTATTACCATTTAATGATAAAACTAAGAATATATATATACACATATATTATCAAAAAAAGGCTTTTCGATGAAAATTAGATTTAATACCTTTTTTAAACAATTTTCATCAATTAATTTTAGTGAGGATTATCCTTACTAAAATTAACTAATGAAAATTGTTTTAAAGGTATTAAATGAGAATAAAATTAACTGAATTGATAGCAATGCTTGCAAATTAATAGAAAGAAATTTTATAAAGCATTACATTTCTGACACGATTATGATTTTAAAAAATATTTTTCTTTTGAATAGAACATGTTTTATGATTTCTGTTTTCTCTATCCTAAAATAAATGATTGAGTAGAAATATAGTTCTTATTTATTGTTATAAAATTATAATTGATTCGCCTCTTCTTACATCTAATCTTATCATTTCTCTCGATTATGGCGATAGCAAGCCCATTCTAATGATAGAGGTAACCATTATGTCCCTTTCTGCTACCTTTGTTGTCCTTGTTTAACAGATTCGTTTTCTATAAGCCAAGAAAAAAATTCGTCATCAGATTCCTCTTACAATAATGAAGTTTCACTTTGGAGATCCAGGGACTCATTCTTGCAGAGAAACCCTATCAACAAAGTTAGTCATACTGCCAGTTAATTTTAACCGAATATTAGATTTTTCACTTGTAAGTTTTAAATAGATTTTTGGCTTTATCATCTCACACAGAATCTCGATTTTTGACTTGAAATACTTAAATTCAGATTTTTATGACTCATTTTATGTGTAGCTATTCTTTTAATTGAATTGTTTAAAAGCATAATTGCGTGAACATTGATGAGCTAATTTTTCTCCATTAAATATAATTTTCAAAAATTATATTTGTTGGAAATCATAGGTAAAGTTATATAATATATATTATTACTTTTCGCTTCTATATTACAATAAAAACGATGCTAATCAGGATTAATTTGTGAAGAAGTGTCCAAATTAATGAATTTATTAGAATTCGGAAGTTTATAATGCATACTGACACTTAATAAATTGAGTATAATTAAATTATAGTTGCAAGGCTCTTAGTTGCTACATCGTTTCAAAATTTTACCAAGAAACTGAGTGCCATATCAGAGTGACAGTTGCTAAAGTATGTTAAAGAAACAAAAAAAAAAATTACAGTACTGTATACACAAATTGTTTTATATCTTATCCTAAAAATATAGGATTTATAAACTAATCAAAATTTTGAATTAAAATATTTTCATTTGATGTTATTTGATTAATCATAAAGCTCGTAATCTTTTCATTATCATAAAACAATAATTTAATTAATATAAATGTTGATGATAAGTCTTCTCTATTATAAAATCTTTAATTGTTTAAATACTTTAAGATTTCGTTGATTAGTGTCTTAAACTTTAAATCAACTTATTAACTTACCATCAAAATATCGAGGAGCTAGAAATCTTTGAAAAGGAGTAAATGATTTTCCCCAAGAAGGGTTGTTTAAATTATTACAACTTCCATCAATGGTGCGATATTTAGTTGAAGGACAAGGAGGTGGTTTTGGACAAGTGTCGCTTATGACAGTATCTTGCAAACTAAATCGCCTTAAATTCCTTCCTTGAAGATTATCCAGCCCGAAACTAGAAACATATTTTAAAGAAAACATTATTATTTTTCTTAAAATATTCATGATAACATTTCACTATCGGCTTTCTATAGAAAAGGATCAATGTATAAGCTTGTGTAACAATACCTGATAATGTTTTTAATATTAAAGTTTTAAATATATTATAACATTTTTACACTTTTATATTCAAATTAGAAACATTTTTAAAGAAATTTACCGTTTGGCCAACTGTAACGATGCTTCGACTCCGATCAGTCCATCTCTACCCAACTGATGAAGTTGTGGTTTACTTCCAAAAAATGCTTGATGAAATGCTTCTTTAGTTCCACTTTTTACTGTTAGACCTTTTATGAATAAAATATTATGGGAGAGGACTAAAATAGATCTGTATATCTTGCACGACATTTCATACATTAGAACATTACGTAAAATAATTCACGTTATGCTGGTGTTTATATTGTTAAAATATTGCAATCTTTATAATATTTATTTATTATATTTTATTATAAATTCTATATAACTCTTCTAATTTTATTCTAGTATATTAATTAATAATAAAAATGCAATTATTAAAATCATTTCATACCTAATTGGACCAATTCTTTTTCTAGTTCGTCTATCTTCTGCACAATTTCGATACCCTCTTGTCCTGCAGAATTTAAATCTCGACCAGTAATTGTTGGTAATTCTTCTGATGGAGGAAATGCGACCACAGTCGGTATGGTAAGTCCTTTTGAAACAAATTAAAACCAAAAATATAAGTCCACACTCATGTGCAAATTGGTATCATAAAAAAATTAATTAATTAGACTAGTTAGGTTAAATAATAAACTTCACAAAACTGACTTCTTCTAGGTGTAAGATCGGGCTGTAGGGGACAACAAACTCCACCACCTTCTTGGTCCTTATACTGACACGAATATTGTTCGATATCGCTAACATTACCGAATGCAAATAGGCAGAGAATTATAGGTTTACAAATTCCATTAGAACCATCAGGAGTTGTACACGAATCTTCTACAGTCTGTCTTTCACCAGGGAATACAACGGGAACATTTTGCACTAACACAAATAATATTTTTTATTTAATTTAACAAAATTAAAAAATATATAAATAATAATATTTCACATATTACAATTAATTAATAACTTATAATTAAATTTACGAAAATTTTATAATTACTTTGAACAATGATGACAATATTTGACAATAGAAACACCAGCACATATAAGTAGTAATACTTCATTTTTGTTAATCCTACTATATATTAAAAATATATTAGCTTATTTTTTTAAAAAAATCTCCACATGCTGTGACAAAAATAAAACGTTTAGATTATTTTTATTCAAAGAATCTTTGATATTTTCTTAAACATCATATTTTTATGCAAGATATACTGTTAACTTACCTTTAAAAAAAAATCAGTATATTCTGGTATCATTGCCACAAACCCGACAACGATTATAACGACCGTATTTATGAATCTGATTATCAAACAAATCAAGATTTCTGAGTATAGTTTCTGTGACGTTATCGTACTCCGTGGAAATGGGGAAAATCAACTGTTACAATGCTTCTTGCGTCAAGGATAATAACAGGTATTTTTGCGAAGGTTAGAACACATCGAGAAAACAGGTTTATCTGACAAAATCATTCAAAAAACACCCACGCAGAGAGTGTCAAGAGAACTGATGATAACGCAATTTTTTTTTAAATAAAAAAAGAGGAATATAAAAAAAAATTATATAAATTCAGATTCGATAAAATATTTTACGCATTTTTCAAAGAATACCTAAAAAATATAAGATTTTTGTACGCATTTTCTGTTGACCACTAACTGTATTATTCTTTAGAAAAGTATGGGATTTTTTTACATGTAAAAATTAAAATATTTAATATAAAATATCAATGATTTAACAGAATGAGATATATAGTAATCAAGTAAGGTCTTCTGTAGGTGAAAATTAAACGGTTCTTCTTCCGCAGGATGTACTTACAAGGAAGAGAATGTGATATGCAACAGATGTTTGTGCAGATTACAGTACTCATTTTGATTGCATATATTACTTTAACTACATAAATATTACTTTCCCTGCAGTTGTTAAGATACGCCTCGAAAATATATGTGAATTAATTTTAAAAAATGAATATTTTTGAGTTTATCCATTTAATGATAACTTATTTTAAAATAGAATTATCTAACAAAGGCTATTGATAATAATGTGAATGAATAACTTGCAACAACAAATTCCATATAATTTATATACTAAAAATATTTTAATTAATTATCATTAATATATATTGTCAACATAAGTTATTTAATTTTAATTAAACGTATTGTATCGTGAATCGGGTTAAGTTGACCAACTTTTTTTTTTCTGACGGCTTTCATATTAAATTTGAATATTTTCATTTCATATTTTTTGTACTTAAACTTACAAGGGTTTTTGCATATGTGACTCAACCAAAAACTTTGAAATAATAATCGGGTCGTGATTTATAATTTTTTTTTTTTTTTAAAAAAAAAAAAGCTATAATTAGTCATCTTATCTCGAATATTCAGAGTAAGATGTCACTGCACTTTTGATGATATTCATTTTAATAAATAGCAAAAATTAACTCTTTACTCATCCAATAAACTTCTTGTTCAGTATACCATATTATATTTTAATAGAATAAATTATTAAATTCTATAAAATTCGAAGAATTAAATAAAATCAGATATTTAGATATCGTATATATTCACGGTGGCCAAGTTGAGACTCGTAAGCCATATGCGACTCTTTGGTACCTTTAGTGTGGCTCCATATCATGAAAGTC